>BDUI01000182.1:163579-171079 GCA_002335545.1 Apodemus speciosus
ATGTGTATGTGTATGTGTATGTGTATGTGTATGTGTATGTGTATGTGTATGTGTATGTGTATGTGTATGTGTATGTATATGTATATGTATATATATGATACACTGTTCATTTGTGATCATGCAGATATAGATATATTTACTTATAAATAGTGAGAAAGATATAAATAAGGCAGCATAAGAACCAAGTGAGTGTGAAGATTTGCAAGAACCTAGGGTAATAGTATCTAAGCTTTATTTATACCATTCTCTTTACCTTATAAAAGTTTAAAATTATACATTAAAAACAGCAATATATGTTTAAAAAAGACCATGCAAAGATACTTAGATCTATAATTGAAATTAAATACTTAATCAAAAACATATACTTTTAGTTCTAGTTCTACATTACAGCATCAACTTTCTGAAATTTGATGGAATGACTCATTCTGGATTTATATTTAAGATGACTATTAAGTTGATATGAATGCCAGTTTCTTGTTAATGTGTAGCTCTAAATTTCAGTGGAAATTTTACTCTAACAAACAGATTTGAGTCCTGAAGGAAGAGTATGGCCATACTGTTGCTGTATGGCAAAGATTCTCAACCTTCCTAATGCTGTAACTCTGCAATACCTCATGTTGTGGTGATCCCCAACCACAAAATTACTTTATTGATACTTCAGAACTGTAATTTTGCTACTGTTATGAATCACAATGTAAACCCTTTTAGAGATAGAGGTTTGTCAATGAGGGGCGGCCACCCACAGCTTGAGAACCCCTGCTTGATGGGTACTCTGTGTCATCAGTACTTTGCCATATGACAAAGGACATCTTGTTCAAAACAAAATTCCAAGAATCATGCTTAATTCTCACCTCTTCACACCAAATGCATGAGAAAATGTAGTTGGCTTTAACCCCCATACATTCCTTTGCAGTAAAGATGTATTTTTGTTACTTCATTGGTTTGTAAGGTTTTCATAATTGTAAGTACTTACTTTATGATTTAAGTTTGGAAATCATCCCAACATTTTCGTTGTCTTCCTGCTTTCTCTCCTTGGGACTCCTGTTTTAAGGTCACTTCCAGTCTTGTCATCACAGTTCTTTTATGAGACACTTCCTTTACTGGGGCCAACACTAGATTGTGGTATGCATTTTGGGGTCTGGCTGTGGTTCCGAGGCCTCTGCTTCCTCCCTCTCAAAGTGCCCAGAAGCTGCAGCACACCAGGCAGGAAGCAGAATCCAGGGGTTCTACAGAATCCCTGTCCTGCTGGGAGTGAGTACAGCAAGGAGGGGAGGAGGATTTCTGAGGAAGAGCCTAATGTTACAGCTCTATTTTACAGCTCTTTTAGGGGAAAGTCTTCACTGATGATCATCAATGAAATGGCTCTCTTAAATGATATTAGGATGTGTGCACACCTTTTATTTAGGGTGGGCTTCTATGCATACAGTTATTTAGTTGAACCTGGGTGAATATGGACCTTGGAAAGTGGGAAGGAGTTTTCAAGGTAAATGAAAATCATTGGTTAGAGTTTTAAAGTTCTGTGAATACCTCAATTGAGTGGAGAATCATTCTATGATCTTGCTGGGTGGACTCTTAAAGGGTAGGGAAGGCATCCTAAGGAGGAGGATGAGAAGGGAATTGAATTCATTGGTCAGAACTATATGAGATTAGAACACAGTAGGTAATGTACCTCATTTACCACTTGGCTATATTCCCTGTGAGACTTGATTTTGCCATTTATCTTGGTGAGCAGGGCTCCTGCTGCTATCTCTGTGTGTGGCAATAAGCCATGTGATTCATAAACATGTACTGTATTCATTGCACTTTAACCATAGACAGTACCAATCTTAAGGAGGTTGTTTTGGGTGAAACGATTGCCAAAAACAAAAGTCAAGTGAGGGAAAGGAAAATCAACTCATTTATAAAAGAACACTAGAAAAGAAAATAGGTTTTCCCCAGGTAGAGGCTATGGGGGGGGGGGTGTGCGGTTTCAGGCTCTCCAGACAAGGTCAGAGAAGGGGAAGCCCTGCTAGTAAAGGGGCTCTTTCATTTTGCTCCAAGCTCAGAGAAGCTATCTGGTCATAGTAGACTTCGACCTTAATTAGAAAGGGTTTCCCCACACCGGATCATTTTCTATGTGGAAACAAAGCTCATCTATTTCAACTCCATCCAATTTAAATGCTTGAAGTGTTGAGCTGTAATAAAATTTTCTGGACTGACTTTCTCTTCTGTAAGATCCAAAGAGACTTTTTCCAGCCACATTGTGGATTATTCTGGTGCTGTTAGTATTTTGATGCTAATTCTGCTTCCTGAAGAGGGGCTGCTCCTGAATAGGAGCAGATCGCTTACTCCGGTGATTTCAAGTCAACCTTCTTCCCATTTTAACCAGTCAAATAAAGGCTAGAGTCTGTAATTTGGCAGTGGAAGGGAAAGGTGGGGCTGCAAGTTTTAGAGAAGGAAAGAGAGGAAGGAGGCAAAGAATGAGAAGGAAGGACAAAGCGAGAGGAAGGTAGAGGAAGAGGAGGTAGAAGATAGAGCAGAACCACATGGCCTGGAGGAGCCGCAAATAGCAAGGGATCATAGCTGGGGACTAGGGTAGTGTGGTGGTGTATCTGCTCAATCTAGTCATGCAGCTTATAAGTATTATAAGTGAGTTGTATGTTCTTTGCAGGGCATATTGGGGTTGGAGATTTACTAATACAATTCTGGCTGGTATTAAATTTTAAGGCTATCTGATGTTTTCCATTTGCAAAAATTTAGGTGGAGAAGAGAAAGGACGAGACTGCAGAGTGGTCACTGGTGGTCAGCGTAAACAACTATCAGGATGGTTGGTCTCTGGAACGAGAATGGTAGTTCTAGGCATTCTCAGGAAGGATGGGTTTGAGCGGCTTAGCAAGCCAACTTCAGGAACCAAGGTGAGATGAATGTTTTTAGCATTAGTCAAGGAAGAATGATTCTAGAGCCTAGCCAGAGCTAGAGCTAGCATGGATTTTTAAAATTTCATGCAACAGTGCCATACCTGTTGCTACATCAAGAGCCTTGGCAGAATGTCCTTTGCCAATTGTCCACGACTCAAGATTCATGGACCAACAACTTAAAAAGTGGCCCCCGTGCACCATGTCCTCCTCCAGGCTCCAAGGTTCCAATAGTGAAGAGAGCAGATCACAACTTAACACAGGGTTTATATCCTACTTGGTGGTACCTCCAAAATTTGTACAATCTAAAATGTACACAGTATAGGAGGGTCATTTGTTAAGGAAAAGGACTATGCAAATGTGCACGCAGAATTAGCCTCTAAAGAGGATGTTTATTTAGAATGAGAAAAGAAATTTCAGCAAGTTTCTAGGCCTTAGAGAGCCAGAATCCTACCTTTGCTGAGTCTTTAGGTAATATAGGAAATGTCTGCATAGAAAGGCCTCTGGAATGCCCCATCTGCCTGTTCTTACCCTAAATACACCTCAACGTTCTTAAAGTCCCAGTATCTCAGGAAGGACCGAAGCTGATTGTCTTGCCTTACAGGGCAGACGTTTGTGGCCTTGACTGTCTCAGGAGAATGGAAGCAAACTGTGCTCTTGAAAGGATTTTGTGAACTTGACACTCAGTAAACGCATGCTCGTGCATGCACACACACACACACACACACACACACACACACACACACACAGAATGTAAGCAAGATTGTGCCAAGCTAAGAGAACACAATGGACAGAGTAAAACCACAAATGTGTAAAATGGGAAAAAATATTTGCAAACTATGTATTTGAATAGGAATCAAACTTCACAATAATAATAATACTTCAAAATTCATAAAAGTYGCAATATTCTAATTTGTAAATAATGTAAAGTCTTGAAAGAATATCTTTCCCAAGAACACATTTAAATGGCCAAAAGATCTGTGGGAGGGGAGGGAGAGTCAAATCACAAATCACTATGGAAAATCAAATCAAAATCACAGAGGTATCACCTATGCCTTCCAGGATGGCTGTTATCAAACCATAAAGAAGCATGGGAAACCATACAAGCCACTGGACACCTTTGATAGGAGTACAAAATGGTGCATTAGTGCAGAAGACTAGAGATTCCTCAAAGATTTCCATGCAGTAATACCATACTAACCAACAATTCCACTTCTGCACACTGATCAGAAAACATTAAAATCATCATTTCACAGAGTATTTTTCTGTTCAGAGCAACTATTTATCACCTAGGATTTAGTAACAGTTCCAATGTCTATTAACAGATGAATAGACAAAGAAATGTGATGTACGTATAAATTTAAATAGCATTAAGCCTTTCTAAAAGAAATAAGTATTTTAATATATAACAATACATGTAATCTTAAAAACATTATAGTGGTGATAAAATTAATAGTCACATAAAAATATCAGCATGGGTCCACTTTTCTAGTCATCAAAGTAGAATTTGTATAAATAAAAATGGGATGTAGATATCAGAAACTGCATGGAGAAACAGGTATATTAAATGCCCTTATTACAATAAAACAAAAATAAAATAAAAGAAAGCTGTATTGCATTTATTATAATGCAAAACTGTTTTGGGTCACTGAAAGTCTATAAAAATAATATTTTACAAAAGACTTTTGGAAAGATAAATAAAACTGATGAGAAAGAATAACTGTGCTAATTTGAATAGGAGTGATCCCTAGGAAGGGTCACCATTAAGAGATGTGATCTTATTAGAGGAGGTGTAGCCTTGTTACTGCAAGTGTGGCACAGTGAGGGTGAACTTTGAGGGCTCCTATGCTCAAGCTCTGCCCAGTGTGAACTCAGTGTGAACTCAGCCTGGCTGCCCGCAAAGACGGTCTCCTCTTGCCTACATTCAGATCAAAATGTAGAACTCTCAGCTAATTCTCCAGTATCATGTCCGCTTGGATGCTGCCATGCTTCCTACCATGATGATAATGGACTGAACTTCTGAAACTGTAAGCCAGTCTCAATTAGATGTTTTCTTTATAAGAGTTACCTTGGTCATCATGACTCTTCACAGCAGTGAAACCCAAACATAGACAGCAACTAAGATAGGTGTCTTTTACTTTGACCTGTGAGAGCAGGGAACAGATCATCTTCTAGGGAATTAAAGCACATCAGCCAGCTTAACCATGCTGTCAAGCTACCAAACCTCCAGGGTTTTCTGTTTAAACCAGTGGCAGCTCTCATTTTTCCTAATGCTGTGTCCCTTTAATACAGTTCCTAAAGATATAGTGACCCCAACCATAAAAGTATTTGTATTACTGCTTCATAACAGTATTTTTTCTACTGTTATGAATTTTACTATATATAACTAATCTGCAGCATATCTCATATGATTCCCCTGTGAAGGGATGTTAAACCCCCAAAGGGTTCACGACCCCGAAGTTGAGAACCACTGGTTTAAACAGAAGTGCAACCTGGAATATGAAGGAAAACAAAATGAAAAGAGCTCAATTTAAAAAGGAGACAGTTTCAGATGAGAAGACGGGAGGATATAAAAGCTTTGCTGAATCTGAAATACCAATGAGCCTTGTCTGTGCAGTCTGGCTGGTTTGTAGAAGATATCAGAGTCTACTGAGTGAGAAAAATTATTGTCAGCACTATAATACCTACAGTCTGGCGTGAAAACTCTAAATGTTCCTAAACTTTTATTAAATCAGTTCGTCAATTTTCTTAAAATTGGATTCTGTCACTTCATAGGAACTCTATTAAACCCTGATATCATTTTAAGAAAAGAATATTTTAATTTGAGAGTCTAAGAAATTCCTTCATGGAGTTGACTGTCTTTTTTCTCATAGCTATTTCTCCCCTCATTTCCTCCCTCACCTCCATCTCCACGCCCACTCCCCACTATATCCTTCTATTTTCCACAACCCCAGTCTATTCAAAAAGAGACTATTCTATTTCTCCCTTCTAAGAAGATTCACGTGCCCTTCTTCCAGACCCTATCTCTATACCTAAGCTCTCTGGGACAACAAATTGTAGCTTGGTTATCATTTCTTTAATAGCTAATATCCATATATAAGTGACTAAAACTATGTTTATCTTTCTAGGTCTGTGTTACCTCACTCCACGTGATTTTCTACAGTCCTATTCACTTCCTTAAAAATTTCAAAATGCCTCTTTTTTAAAGAGCTGAGTAATATTCCATTCGGTAAATGAACCACATTTTCTTCATCCATTCTTCTCTTATACGACATCTAATTTGTTTCCAGTTTCTGACAATTATTAATACAGCAGAACATGGTTGAGCAAGTGTCCTTTTGCTAGGATAAAGCATCCTTTGGGTACATGCCCAAGAGTGGTATAGCTGGATTTTAAGGTAGACCAATTTCCATATTTTTGAGGAACAAGTTTGCACTCCCATCAGCCATGGACGAGTGTTCCCCTGACTCCACATACTTTCCAGCATGAGCTGTCACTTGCAGTTTTGATCTCAGCCATTCTGACAGGTATAAGATGAAATCTCAGTGTTGTTGTGATTTGCATTTCCCTGTTGGTTAAGGATGTTGAACATTTAAGTGCTTCTCAGCTATTTGAAATTCCTCTGTTGAGAATTATGTTTAGATATGTTCCCATTTTCAAATTGAATTATTGTATTTTTTTGATATCTAGTTTCTTGAGTTCTGTATATGTTTTGGATATGAGTCCTCTATCAGATGTGGAGCTGTTTAAAAAAAAAACTTTTCCATTCTGTAGGCTACAGCTTTGTCTAATTGACAGTGTCCTTTGCCTTACAGAAGCTTTTCAGTTTCCCGAGGTCTTGTTTATTGATTATTGATCTTAGTGCCTGTGCTATTGTTACTGTGTTCAGAAAGTCTTTCCCTGTGCCAAGAAATTCAAGGCAGGAGAAGACTTCCTAATTGAAACAACAATAGTGTAGGCGAAAGTTTCTATTGATTAAAATGCCGGTCTTTATGCCAATACCAAGCTGGTTTTACTACTATAGCTCTGTAGTACAACTTGAGATCGGGACTAGTGAGACCTCCAGCATTTCTTTCATCATTCAGAATTGTTTTAGCTACCCCAGGATTTTTATGTTTCCATATAAAATTGAGAACCTTCAGTTCAAGTTCTGTAAAGAACAGTGATGAAATTTTGATGGGGATTGCACTGAATCTGTAGATTGCTTTTGGTAAAATGACCATTTTTACTATTAATCCTGATAACCCATTAACATGGGAGAGCTTTCCATTCTTCTATCTTCAATTTCTTTCTTCAAAGAGTGGATGTTTTAATCAAACCAGTCATTCCATTGTTTGGTTAGACTTACCCCAAGATAATATTATTTGAGGCTATTGAGAAACATATTGTTTCCCTGATTTCCTTCTCAGTCCATCTGTCATTTATGTAGAGAAGATGTTATTGATTTTTGTGAGTTAGTCTTGTATCTAGCTACCTTGCTAAAAGTATTTAACAGCAGTAGAGGTTAACTAGTTTAATTTTTAGAGTCACTATGTCATATCACCAGAATATAAAGATACTTTGAGTTCGTTCTTTCCAATTTGTGTCCTCATGATCTCCTTCAGTT
>BDUI01000182.1:176079-187024 GCA_002335545.1 Apodemus speciosus
ATCAGTAGAATATGCATTTGTTTATTTTTTATGTGCTCCCCAATAATGATTTGCTTGGGTAGGGGGCTGCTGAAGATTGAACTCAGGGTTTCATACACTTGGCAAGTGTTCTACCACTGAAAGGTCTACAGCTCCCAAACTAGATTTTTAGTTGTATGGATATGGTAGGTAACAGAAGATCATTAGTTTTTGTTTGTCAACTCTGTTTAATTAGGGAATATAGTAAATATCGTTCCTTATTGGGGTTATTTGTAGTCACTTTTCTGTTAAGAGCTTATCAACTTTGCTTTTTCTAGTCTATTCTATTTTATGTGGTTAAAGTGGTAACCCTATGTAAATTTAAGAAAACTCACCATGTGTAATTATATGTATTTATGTATTTCAAATATTTTTCAGTTAGTCATCCCTCCCTCTCTGACTTTGTGTGTGTGTGTGTGTGTGTGTGTGTGTGTGTGTGTGTATGTATTATGTGCCCCTGTGAGTGTTCTCTCACATGTATGCATATGTAGTAGCCAGGAGTCAACATATGGTGTTTACCTCTATTGCTATCCAATTTAATTTCAAGACTGAATTTGAAGTTTTCCCATCTTCCTGTCCTTCTCTTTCCTCATCTTTACCTCAACTCAGGGATTACTATGCCTTTATACCTGGCTTTTCATGTTAGCTAAGCTGTTGTTGTTGTTCATTTATAGAACAATGCTTAAAGTATTTGCAAAACAGACTTATTTACTTGTTTTCTGTCTGTCTGTCTGTCTATCTATCTATCTATCTATCAATCATCTATGTGTGCTTGATGCCTGAAAAGTTCAGAAGATGGGATTGATCCCTGAATTAGAGTTTGAGATAGTTGTGAGTTGTTAAATAAATTCAGGAACTAGATCTAGGTCCTCTGCAAGAAAAGTAAATGCTCATAAGCCCTGAGCCATCTCTTCAGTCTCTTAGTCATTTGTTTGTTTKTTTTTAAATTTGAACGTGACTTTTCAGCTCTTTTGTTTTGTATCCTGCCATTAAATCCATGTTATATAAAAATCATATATAAATTCACATGTTTTTTCTAGTAATTTCATAATTTTACTTTTAAATTTTTGTTATACTTAGAAATTATTTTACATTAACATTATGATTAAAATCTACTTTATTTTTCTAACCTGTTAGCAAATTATTCAATATTATTTATCATTTTATTGTTTCCTCTGATGTGGCCTTTACAATAGACTCTTATTCACTAGAAATATCTGTATTAATTACAGGACCATTTTGCATGTTTCCTTATCTACTTCTTTTAGGATCCAAAAGTTTTCATGTGATTAAATATTTCACTAGACCATAAGCTAGTGTTTTTTCACCACTTTGCTTTTTCAAAACTGCACTTGATACACTTGCATGTTTACTTTTATGAGTTTACTGTAGCAATATTATAATAACTAAGGATTTGAAGTATTTTGTTGAGAGTAATTTAAGTTCATAGGCTAATGAAACATTAATTGATTGTTTAACAAAGTTGGTTTTGTATATATATGAATGTGGTATTTTTTTAAATCAAGGTCAATGTCATTTAAAAACATAAGGCTTTCTCGTTGCTTCCATTTTACAAATGGATTTCTGTACATTTTTCCAATTTATAATTGCTTCTTCCCAGGAATGTGTCTGATAGACCAGAGGGGTTACATGTTTATTTCACAGCAGTTTTCTGGCTACTGTTTATCCTACTGGGTCTCAGAGGCATTCTCTCTCTTTCTGTCTCTCTGTCTCTCTCTCTGTCTCTCTCTCGGTCTCTCTCTCTCTCTCTGTCTCTCTCTCTCAAAGATTTTTAAAAATTTTCTAAAGTAGTAACCATTTTACCTGTAAAGGTTGATAGTTTCTTCTCTATTTACTATTTCTTTCAGTATCTGTCGCTTTTCTCTTACAAAAGAAAATGGTGTCTAAGAAGCAAAAAGGGAGAGCAGGGTTCCAGCGTCTTACAGATATGCCCTTCAAGGACACAACCCAGTGATGTTACTTTCTTCCAATAAGCCCCACCCTCTGAAGGTTCTAAAAGCTTGGGCACTCCGGAACCCACATCAATCCTTTACTCCGTGGCATGATTTGTGCATCATTCAGAGCCAACCCATAATACTCATTTCTTCCTCCCTTAGCACTTACATTGTTCTTCTTGAACACTATTAAATAATAAAAGTAATATAAGATATGATTTTGTTTTCTTTTACTGTTTGCTTAAGTTGGAATAGTAGGCACTGATTTTGATTTATTTTTTCAAATATAAGCAATTAAAGTATAAATTTACCTCTGAGTTATACTTTTAATTTTCTCTCCTAATTTTTATATATTATGTTTGTTATAATTCATTTTAAAGTATTTTCTAACTCTCTCTATGAGAAACCCATAAACAGAAGAAGTTGAAAATGAGCTTCATACATATCTAGTTTCTCAGAGTTTTATGCCCTCAAATTCCATCAAATTCTTCAGAATATCTTTTGGTCCTTTCAATTTCTAGAACATGGAGGACATTTTAATATATGGTTTATTTTTTCTCATGAAGCTATTCTATCTTTGAATATGTTTGTATATACATAGGTCCTTGGGTACTGCAAATCTTGATGTACAATCTTTTGTGCTTCCAGTAGGTCACAAACCATCTACTATTTAATTTCTGTCTCTTTCACATCCATGTACTCATTGTTCCAAGACTTTCCTTATTTCAAATACCCTTTTCCCATGTCTCCTCTAGTCTTTAACAGTTCTTCATCGTCTTGTAATTTTTTAAAATTCAGACCTATTCATAAATAGACAAAGCCACATTTTTCTTATCTTCCTTCCATGTTGTTTAAATCTGTTTTGTAGTTTGTTTTAGGATGAAGTCCTCCCTCATTTCAAGTCATTCATGAAGGGTAGTAGAGATTTTCATGAGCTATGAATAATTAGAGAAGGATGACTGTGATGGTTTGTATATACTTGGCCCAGGGAGTGGCACTAAAGGGAGTTATGGCCTTGTTGGAATGGGTGTGTCACTGTGGGTGTGAGATTAAGACCCTCATCCTAGCTGCCTGGAAGTCAGTCTTCCACTAGCAGCCTTCGTGGGAAGGTATAGAACTCTCAGCTCTGCCTGCTTCACGACTACCTGGATGTTGCCATGCTCCTACCTGGATGTTGCCATGCTCCCACCTTGAAGATAATGGATTGAACCTCCGAACCTGTAAGCCAGCTCCAAAGTTATGTTGTCCTTTATAAAACTTGCCTTGGTCAGGATGTCTGTTCACAGGAGTAAAACCCTAACTAAGACAATGACTTAATTTACATGATGCCTTCTATAGATTTACTTAAAAGTTATCATGCAGAAAACTGGCCTAATACTTCAGGGAATAACTCTTCAAAGAAGCCTCCAAACCACTAGAACAGTGAGCATGGCCAAAAATGTGATTGACTAGAGGCACACAGTGTATCTCTCCTGTTGTAGGAACTGATTGCCAGCATCTGTTGACTAAAACGTAAATCTCCTCTGTGATCTAGCAGTTCAGTTTCTAGATAAGTTTCCAGCAGAAATATTCATGTGTGATGTACCCAGAATTAACAAAGAGGGAAGCACTCGAATATCTCAAATTTGCAATGAAAAACAGATGTCAGATGCTGACAAATGAGCAAACTGAGACAGTGCGGTTAGAGTATGACTGTTGCCCCCATTTGAAGCATCACATTCCAGCAAGAAAGAATCTCATTGAACTCAGGAAGCTAAATAACATTGGCTGTATCTAGAAGCTAAAGGAATATATAAGAATCAATAAATCTCAAAAGTTATGAATTCACAATCTGCCCTTTTAAGGTTGTATAAGCTATTAACAATTTTTGGTGAAGAAGAGACTTCAGTGGAAAGACCTATAGGTTGGACAAGGAGCTCCAAGGATGTAGCTTGTACATACATATGCTGGGGTGGGCTTTTCAATTCAGTGGTCTGGGAATCCGTGACTCTCTTGTAAGTAACTAGTCACCCACTCAGGATCTTGTAAAGTAAACCCAATAAACCTCTTGGTTCACCAAGCTCAACTTCTATGGAATCTTAAGTATGTCTCTCTCCAAAACAAAGAGGTACATGTTCATGTTTTCTAGGAAAAACAGGCAACATTTCACCAACAAAAATGTTAAGGCAAATGAAGGAAATAGAGGATCATGGGGAGGAGAGAGGAAGAGAGGAAAAAAGGAAGAAGGGAGGGAGGGAAGGGGGGATGGGGAGAGAGAGAAAGAGAAAGAGAGAAAGGGGGTTTACTACATTATTCCTCTAGTTCTATGAAGTGCATAGCAGATTTATAGAAACAGAAATACTCAGAACACGCTCAGGAACAGTGTCTTCGATGCTTATACTAGTATGGTCCATTATGCCCAACTTTAAGCATTTCACCACTTTACAAAGTCCAAAAATCCACATTCCTCCAAACAAAAGCATGGTCAGGCCTATCACAGCAATACCACAGTCCTTCGTACCAACTTTTGTCTTAGTTTGAGTTTTACTGCTTTAAATTGATACCATGACTAACTCTTATAAAGGACAACATTTAACTGGAGCTGGCTTACAGGTTCTGAGGTTCAGTCCATTGTCATTATGCCAGGAAGCACAGCAGTGTCCAGGCAGACACAGAGCTGGAGGAGGTGAGAGTTCTACATCTTCATCCGAAGGAATCCAGGAACAGACTGTCCTCAGGCAGCTAGGAGGAGGGTCTCAAAGCCCAGCCTCACTTTGACATACGTCCTCCAACAAGGCCACACCTTTTGCAACAAGGCCACATCTCTTAATAGTGCCACTCCCTAGGCCAAGCATATTCAAACCACCACAGTGCCTTGGTTCATTCTTCCAGACAAGGCCATAGTTCATTTTCTGTTTATACATATATTTTAAAATGCACTACATGTGGGATGCAGTCCATCAATTCTCTTATTATCTTTTACCAACTGTCATCTTTTGTCTTTCCACCTAGGCTTTTGCTATATGTTTTCAACTGCAAATCACTGGATCATAAAGAGTAACTGAGTCCACCTGTAATTTTGCAAATCCCTTGCCTCTCAGATGACAACTGTTTGCTGTTCTAGTATACTTTGTACTTGATCTTCAAAGAGATGTGCAGATGTGTTTACTCGAATGGTGGCTATGATTTGTCAACTTGACTAGATTTATTTACTTCCTAGTAGATAATCCCTAATTGACATATCTTCCCCTGGTACATTGGTTGGAAATAGTTTGCATTTCTTACTCTCAGAATGCCTGCTGTGCTTTCCCCAAGCTAAGCACATATTTCTATAGTAATGTACCTTCAAACTATGGAAACAATAGTGGTGGTGAACAGTGTAGAAATATGTGGATTCTTTAGGTTTTAATTAACCTTGTCCCTTATTGTCTCCAGATATAGAAGGGAATCTTTATAGTGCCTGCCATATTCTGCTTTTTATTTTTTTCAACTTAGTAGTGTGGGGGGTGGTGGGGGAGGTTGACGTCTGTATGTATTCTGTTGATTTCCATTGCCCTAAATTATTATTCTATGCAAGCCGATAGTTGGTGCCTTTTTAAACATGTATTTTAAAATTTGTTTTGGAAAAAGAGAAGGATCTCTGACTTTTTTCCACCATCTTGCTCCAGGCAATATTTCCCTAAGGAGTGCCACTTATTTTAAGATACAATGGATAGTTAACTTAAAAACTTGCATAAATACCTAGGAATGATAGCAGCCACCATGATGATACCCCTACTTAAATTTAAATTGCCAAGATACTAATGAAAACCCTTGACAGAAATTGCTAGAAGGATGTAGTAGCTACCTAGCAGAATCTGACTCAAGCCACAAAAGTATTTCTGTAGTTTTGGGTCAAATTAGCCTTACATTACCCCCAGAAAGGATCAGTAGTGTCTAGTCTACTGTTTACTGTCCCACCTTACCTACATGGCCCTAGTCAATGTTCAATTTAATAAAACTTTTAGGTAAATGAGTAAATCAAATGTAATTGTGACAAATAAGTTAATATAATGGTGTTAAGAAAAAAAGAAAGGCAGGATGATGTCTTTCTACCTTTCCTGTGGCTGTCACAGCACTTGTAAAAGCAAACACTAACGTAGTGATTTGGTAAAATAAAACTATTAGAGAGCTAAGCGAAGGGATGACATCGAAGAAAGAATAAGCATATGAAGGGTGAGACAAGCCAAATGAAACCCATGAAAATGTCACAAAATAAACCAACAGACAAGCAAAGAGATCAAGCTTCATATTTATGAGACATGTGTCAAACCTCAGTACTTGACCAACACTAAATGTAATTCCCTAATAAAATGTTCATTTCCTGAACTCCAGGGAAGTGGCCAGGACAGTGTCCCTCAGAGGCACCAGCTCAAGATGCTTTTATAGAGGGTTAATTTTAAATCCTTCCAGAATAAGTAATTCTCCCTCCTATTACTTGCTCCCAGATCATTGAAAAGTAGGGTCACTTTCAAATGTGTATTAGAAGATATTTGCTGATAGTAAAAGTTGGCTTGATTAATATTTAAAAAAAAAAGATGAGTGTGTCTCAGTACACATTCATATAAACAGAGAACTTTGTCTATACCTATTGCAGGAAATATTTTTTAAAGAAAAAGAATGAACCAGCATGTTCCCACACTTGTGCCTCTGCCCTGGTGGGCTGGCCTGCCACATACCAGGGGCGGGGAGGGGGGGCAATGGGCAACCTGCTTTTATCTCATGGAGCTTCTGACTCTGAATCCACAATCTCTCCACCCAGCTCACTAGGTTCCCAGTGGCGAGTCATGATCACGGCAAACCCATGCTTCACATACCCCACTGCCCATGGCCTTTGTGGCAAACCCACACTTTGCCTCCATACCTTTCTCTTTTGAACCCAGAGGAGCCACCACATGAAGGAAAAAGCAACACAAACTTAGTTCAGAAACAACTAGCAACTCGATCTCTGGGTGCAACAACTAAAACCTAATCTTATAAACCTTAATCTAATCCCTCCGAAGGTGGATCCTTGTGGATCTGCCATGATACCAGGAAACCCTGGCAGCTACATCTTCCCCCTCAGCTGTCCCAGTTCCAAAAGAGAGCTAACTTTCTCCTGCTTCCTTTCTTCTTCCATCCAACCCAGAAGTCCTGCGGACTCGCCCAGTGATTGACTCCTCATTCATTAGGGGTTTGGTTCACAAGAACAGCACCAGGCCCATCCACAACATAGAGCAACATTATTGTCAACATTATGGAAGTGTAAATCTTTTGCTTCTCACAGTATGTTTATGCAATTAAGCACTATCATCCTTTCACAGATGACAAAGCTTAGACATAGACAGGCTACTTAATACTGACGAGGTCGCACAAGTAAGAGACCATGAAACCCAAATACCAGTACTACCTCATTTACAAATGAGATACACCATGCTCTGCGGTAATTTAGTTACAAGTCTAATTATAAATTCCAAGTAAGATGAGGAAAAACACATAACACAATCAAAAGACAGTTTGATAGCTTAATGGTATCTATGCAATCATTAGATTCCAGATACATTAAAAATGAGTCAAAAACAGAACAGAAAACTGTATGTAGCATCATACAAGAAAGACATAGAACAAACTGATGGACATTCAGAGGAAGCATAAACAATGCAGATACACAAATTAAAGAAACAACATCGTGAGAATCCGGTCTCAGCAGAATCATGTGGACTTTGGTTGACAGGCAATGAGACTTGAAATCTAGCAGTAAACTTGCTAATTTCTTGTTCATTTGAGCAGAAAGTGCAAATATCAAGGGTGGCCACAACTTTACTTGGTACTCAGAACAAGTTGGCATACTAGCGTTTATTCTTTCATTACCAGATATTTGGAGGTTTCGAGGTTTGATTTACAAGACTCACACCTTGTAAACATTATATATATACATACATACATACATTATATATATAATATATATATATATATGACTTCACAGTTATAAGACAATTTCTTTGATCTACAAATATTCTTCCTTTAGGCCTGCCGAAAGCTGCGACCTCATTATTAAAGATCTTCCCCTTCAGCTGGGTGTGTTCTTAATGTATGAGTGGTGTATTTGTTGCTAAAATGGCTTAATCACACTAAACGGACAATTTTTCCCTGCGTGTATAGGAATTTAAGGCAAGTGAATTGAGCTCTTTGGTCCTTAGTTCATTCATTCATAAAATTAGGAGGTTAATTAGGTAACCAAAGATTTCTTCCACTTCTGACTATTGGTCATTCCTGTACCTTCCCAAGAAGCAAAACTTCAGATGGGATGAAACAGAAGCTGAGGTTTAAAAGGCACAAGATAGTTGTCTAATGGGTGTTGCAGTAAGATTTAGGGAAGTATTTCTATCCAGACTCCTGTAACAAAGCATGTACTGCCACTAACTGGGTGTCTCAGACCAAAAAGATCTGTTGTAAGCATTTGAGAATCTGTAATTCACAGGTACCATCATGTCAGCATGGTTACATTTCAGGTGAGGGCCATTTCCCTGGAGTTAGGCAAGGCCAAAGACTCTGTTTCCCATATGGATACTAATCCCATTATGGGGTCCCATGTTCTTGTCTTCTCCTAAACATTACCTGTCAGCCCCCTTATTTTTTAATACAACTTCATTAGGAATTAGGATCTCAATATACAGATTTTGGAGAGGAGAAACAATATAGCATAGGGTTGAGCCCAAATTTCAAATTTTTCCAAACTTTCTCTATGGCATCTTAGGGTTTCTCAGGTTGCTAAAATCTCTGAGATCTTACAATCATTTTGGTGTGGGCATTATACTTATTATTTCACATTTATTTATGTGTATCTGTGTGTAATTCTATGGGCACACATATGCCATAACACATGTGGAGGTCTGAAATGGACGTATGGGAGTCATGAGCTTAGGGGAGTCAGGTCTCTCCACCTACTGTGTAGGTGCTGGGGCTTGGAATCAGGTCATGAGGTTTGGCAGCAAGTGCCTTTAACTGCTAAGCCATCTCAGGCCGCTGAAGATTGTTTCGTTTTTAACATGTATATAAAAGGTGTGCCAAACTAAAAGCAGTCTGTGCAAATAAAGAGGTACAACGCCTCCTTTATCCCTGTGTGTTCTGCACTGTGAACCCACGAAGGAGTTATTGTGTACAGATTTGTTTCTGTTACTGGTTTATGGGAACAAAATTGACTTTTATATGTTGGACTTACATATTTCACCTTATTAGACAATTTTTTTAATTCTAACAATTTACTTAGAGCATATTTTATCTTTTACAAGGTACAAATCAGGCCACTTGCAAATAATATACATTTCTATTTTCTCTTTTCCAAATTTTATTGCTATCTTGCTATACTGCCTTATCGCCTCGGCTAGGATTTCTTAACACTGCATGGAACGGTGCTAGTTAGCATTCTTATCATGTCCTTCAATGTGCTTTTTTAAACAACATATTAATTTAATAAATTTTAAATTTTTCAGCATTTTATTTAACATTTAGTGTGTGTGTGGCGGGGGGAGGGATCTCCAGGAATTTGCTTTGGCGCACATGTGGAAGTCAGAAGACAACTTGAGGGATTTATTTCTCTCCTACTGGATGAGTCTGAAGATCAAACCTAGATCTAAGACTGGAAGCTTCTTCACTGAGCAACGTCACTGGCTTATGACTCTGTTTTGTATAGTCGATATTCATTAATATTGGTGATTAGGTTTTTTTTGTTTTCTGAGCTATGTCCTGTAGCCTTTTTCATCTGTAAGAATACCATTTAATCTTTCTTTTGCTCTAGGCCTGTTGGTAACAAATACTTTTTAGCTTGCCTTCTTTCTCCCAGCACTTCAGCTCTCCATGGGCTCTGGTCCAGGACTTCAAGCGTAATAGGCACGTGCCCCACTACTGATCTCTATCGGTGATCTCACCAGCATGCGCGTGCACACACACACACACACACACACACACACACACATTCTCTGTCTCTCTTTCTCTGTCTCTCTCTCTGTCTCTGTCTCTGTCTCTCTCTCCCCTTTCCCTTTCCCTTTCTCCCAGCCACTGAAAAGCAACCTACCAGGAACGTTGAAGATTGCTTTTCCATTGTCTCTAGGCATTCATTCCTCACAAAAATTTAACTTATCAGTCAGCCTTATTTGTTAGCTCTTAGAATTGAAGATTGTTATTTCTCTCACTGTGAGCAAGCCAAAGCTATCCTTTTTGGAGAAAAATAATTATTTTATCTAACTTTCAGTACCAATCAAACTGGTAGGTACATAAAGAGGCGGAAACATGAACAAGAGGCAATGCAGAGGACAGGGCGCGCATCCCCGACACACCCCGTACCACCCCTGACTCCTCGGTTACAGTGTTTCCTCTGCTCTGTCAACATCGTTATTAAGTTGTACATAGAGACCTCAGGCTTCTTCCCTTCCTCCCGTTCACTCCCTCCCTCCCTCTCTCCCTTCATCCCTCTCTCCTTCTCCCTCCCTCCCTCTCTCTTTCCCTTCCTAC
Source organism: Apodemus speciosus (assembly GCA_002335545.1). NCBI lineage: Eukaryota > Metazoa > Chordata > Mammalia > Rodentia > Muridae > Apodemus > Apodemus speciosus. The sequence goes on from BDUI01000182.1 coordinate 186,561, forward strand.
ACTAATTCCTTCTCTCTCAACATTGGTTTTTGAAACTATGATTTGAAATCTTTCACAGCTTTAAGAAAACTCTCAGACATTATTTCTCAATATTGCCTCTACCATATTCTCTGCTCTTTCTGCCGCTCCAGTGATGAGTATCATTTGCTCGTTCTGGGTGCTCTAGCTGATTTGGGCGCTCTAGCTGATTTGTTTCCTCCATTGCAAACCCTTTGGATTCTCAGTACTTCATTCTAGTTCCTTGCTTTTCCTGAAAAAAATCTATGTTTTTGTTCAACATTGACTCAGGCCTCTCTTCTTTTTCACTTTTAGTTGCATAGCAATATTTTCAGGCCTTTATTTAATATTAAGCACAATTATTTTAAAATAATTTTCTGACCATTTCACGATTTATAGCTATTTGTTCTCCTTCTATTTACTTTAAGTTCTTTAAAGATTTATTTCTGTTCTTTTTTTTTTATGTT
>BDUI01000182.1:200708-226960 GCA_002335545.1 Apodemus speciosus
TCCAGTTTTCTGAGGAACTGCCAGACTGATTTCCAGAGTGGCTGTACCAGCTTGCAGTCCCACCAGCAGTGTAGGAGTGTTCCTCTTTCTCCACATCCTCTATAGCATACATTTTAAGTGAAGTTTTCATAGAACTCAATCAGAAAATTATTATAATCTATTGTTTATGCCTGTTCGCCCATCTCCTACCCAGGAAACTATGGCTTTTTTTTTATTATAGTTTGTTTTCTTTGCATTTATATGATCACGAATAGGATTTGCTTACTTACTCACTCAACAGTGTATTTTTCTCAGACTTATCCATATCAATATGTTTAGCTACTATTGGTATTTTATATTCTATGTAGTATTCTATTTTAGGTACATATTACAATATTTTGTCATTTCTACCATWAATAAATGTTTGTATTCACTTGTTAAATTTTTTACAACAAACAGTGATGCTATGAAGTCTTGAATGTATCTCCCAAGGTTTGTGTGCATCTAAAGGTAAAATACTGGACTTATCAATTACCTATTTTCAAGATAATGTAAATGCTTCCCAAAATGGTTCACTGAAGTATAACTTTTGATTACTTGATCATGGTTTTTGGTGCTGGAGATTAAACCTAAGACCTTCTGTTGCTGAGCAGGAGGCCTGTCACTGAGCCCCAGCCCCAGGCCTTCTAATGTTTATTTCTACTGTTTTCAGCATTTTTATAAATATGAGTTTTTGGGAGCTGAAAAGATGGCTCAGATGTCAAATTACTGGTTGTGCTTCCAGAGGACAGGGCTTTTCTCCTAGCACACACATAATAGCTCATAACTGTCTGTAACCTCAGTTCCAGGAGATTTAATAGCTTCTTCTGGCCTCTTCAGGTATCACATACACACTCACAAACACACATACACACACACACACATGCACACACACAAATATGCTTACTGTATTAGAATCAGAAATTCATGTAAAGCTCAATCTTCTTTTGAATGATGTAGGACCATAATTATTTTTTTCTATCTAGATGTCAGAGGCTATTTCAGAAGCTTCAAATCTTGATTTCCAATAAATAATTTATTAGCCAAAAATTTCCAGATTGTCAGAAACAATAAACCTTCATCTCCAAAAGCTTATATCGCATGCCAATTCTGCATATATGAAATACTGGGGTTCACTAAAGAAAACTTACAAGTGAAAATCCCCAGAAATAGCTTCAGACGTCAATTTCTGATGTCCTATGTCTTTCTGTCTCTTGTCTCTCATCCTTTTCCATGGAAAAGGATCCTTTCAGCCATAGAAACCAGAAGTCCTTTTATTCCAGCTCCTTTCGGAAAAGCCTTGCCTGTCAGCAAGGAGGGTAAGGAGGAACTTGGAAACTGCCAGCCAGAAAATCTTCCCAGACAGGTCTGCTAGCTTTTTCCTCTCAATCTACTATCATTAGCCAGTGACTTTTGTCTTCAATCTGTTTCCTCAACACTCTCCATGCAAATTGAGCATCAAATAAGGAAGTCGTGTCGAATAAGCCAGTCCTGGATGAGATGGCTCAGCCAGTATAGGCAATTGCTGTCACTTGAGTTCTATGCCTGGAGCCCACATACTCGAAGGAGAGATATGACTCCAACAAGTTGCCTACTGACAACAAAACACCTGCTTCCTGTACACACCCCTACACGCCCCCAAAATAATTAAAAGTATAGGTCACCTTGAATCTTTGCATTCGCAAGCATCCCATGTGACGTTGGTGTTACAGTGTCCTTGATTAACTCTTGTTGTGGATGACTGTCATGACGCCCTTTAATGTGCACCAAGGGACAACAGATTCTCATGTAGATATCTATGTTTTTAATCCTTATTATGCTATATTAACCCATTTTCCCTGGATCAATTAAGTATTGCTGACTAGCAAAATATGGAATTACCACTAATAGTAGTGCTTTACAAATTTTGCTACCAGGTTAAATGTTTTCTATTTTTTTCTTCAGTATTATCCTAGCTATTATTCTCTCTTTGTACCTCCAAACTGTACTTATGAACTTCCTGTTATAAGACAATTTTATTGGGCATGCTTTTAGATCAGTGTAAGAAAATTTGCATTTTACCGCTTTGAAATCTTTTGTATTAAATATTCAGTTTCAGCTACCTGCCTTGTCTGTCAATTACATGGTCATCAGTATCTGTTCTCAGAAGACTTTCTACTTGTCAGAAAGTATCTACATTTATCTTTATAATGCTACTTTTAAAGATACTTTCCCTGAAGTTTGTCTTTTTTATGTAATTTATAAAACTTTTTAATTGATTAATTTGTATGGAGGTTGGGTTGATGAGGAGACACGCACATGCCTTGGGGGATGTGTGGAGATCAGAGGGCAACTTGCAAGAACGGATTCTTTCCTTCCATCCTGTGTATTCCCAGGATTGAATTCAAGTCCTTAGACTTGGTGTCAGGTGCCTTCAACTGCTGAGATAGCTTGCCAGCCCAGGTCTTTTAATTTCATTTTTTTAACTTTCTATTATATAAAAATTCAATTAACTTATTAATATTGGTGCAACAATGATATTGTCTTAGAAATAGGAGTGATTTTGTCATTATTTATTTAGTTTGTTACTATTCTCTCCCCTTTCTTCACTCAACCCCTCTTCTCTTATCTAAAGCATTATCTAAATCCTCTAACTGAATGCTTAATGTAAACAATTGTATTTATAGAGATTTTAGAATCATTTTTATATACTGAGGCATTTTTCTGGTCATTTTAGGGTTTACTCTTTTTATTAGCATGCAATACAAACATCTTTTGCTGTCTATTTTCTCTCTTTCTGTCTTCTCCCCAGTCTCCTTCCCATTCTTAGCTCCATTCCTACCTCCTGCAGCCTCCTTATCCTTTCATATCACATGATCCTTTGATTCCAACATCTCTTGTCTCTCTCTCCTATCCTTTCTCATAGCCTGTACCCACTCTGACATCCCCTTATTAAGGGGTGTGCATAAGGTAAAGAGCACCTGAGCTGTGGCTGTGTCTGGGTCACTTAATACAATACTTTCCAGAGCCATCCATTCTCTTGCAAATGTCATTGTTCTGTAGAGCTGAATAAAATCCATTGTGTATATTTGTGACATTGTTCTTATCTGTTTTGTGTTGACTAACATTTCTGAGCTGTTGTGAACAATGCAGAAATAAGCTCAGCTATGCACGCATCTCTGTGGTAAGATACACACATAGGACTAGCATAGCTTTATCACATGGTAGTTCAACTGTTCATTTTAGAGAAAATAATGACTATACTAGTTTATACTCGCACCAGCTGTAAATAAGGGTTTCATTTTGTTGTTGTTGTTATTTTGTCTTCATGACAGGGACTCACTATGTAACCCAAACTGGCCTAGAACTCACTATATATCCCAAGCTGTCCTTGAACTTACAGAGATCCTTCTGCCCCTACCTCCCAAGTACTGGGATTATCATTTATTTTCTTGATTATAGCGATTTTGGCATGTAAAATGAAATCTCAAAGTTATTTTAATTTGCATTTCCTTCAGAGTTAAGGAATGTAAACAACTTAAAAAGTATCATTAGCCATTTGTGTTTCTTCTTCAGAGAACTGTCCATTTCGTTGCCCTTTTTTATTGATTGGCCATTTTCCTTTCTATTGTTTAGGTTTTAAGTTCTTTATATATATGGGTATGAATCTCCTGTCCAGGGGTATAGTTGGCAATGACTTGCTCCCGTTCTCTAGGCTGCATGTTCACTCTACTGATGAAATTGGGGAATGGTGCTTTGTGTTTTGCTGTATAGAGACTTTCATTTCATGTAGCTCCATTTGTTGATCGTGGGACTGTTTCCTGTTCTGTTCTGAAAGTTCTAGCTCACAGCAGTGTATTCCCCATGTTTTCCTCTAGCACTTTCACTATTTCATGCTTTAAATTAGGATACTCCTATTCAGGGGTGTCATCCACTTTTGTATAAAGTAGGAAATGATTTTATTATTCCAAAGGAAGGTTTGCATTTTTGCTATCACCATTTGTTGAACAGCCTTCTCCTCATCAAAGTGCTTGGGCTTCTCCCCATGCAAGCGTATGCATGCTTTAGTCAAAAATCCTGCGGCATAGCCCGGTGTGCTTATTCCCAGGCCTTCTATTCACTCCTATTTGTCTACTTGTCTATTTGTACTGTGGCAGTGCCATGTGTCACTTGGTCACTCTAGCTCTGTGCTTACGTTATTCTTGTTTGTTTTTGTTTCCATATAAATTATTACATTTCCCCTAGTCCTATAAAAAATTGGGAATTGCACAGAATGTATATCCTTTGATTAGTATCCTCATTTTCTCAGTATTAGTCCTGTCAGTGAGGGGCATGGAAGTTATCCATCATCTAGCATCTTTTTGTTTTGCTTTGTTTTGGTTTTTGTTTTTGTTTTTTCACGACAGGGTTTCTCTGTATAGCCCTGTCTGTCCTGGAACTCACTCTGTAGACCAGGCTGGCCTCCAACTCAGAAATCTGCCTGCTTCTGCCTCCCAAGTGCTGGGATTAAAGGCGTGCGCCACCACCGCCCTGCTTAGCATCTTCTTTAATTCCTGCTTTTTACTGCTTTAAAGTGTTAGTTGTAAAAATCGCTCACTTCCTTGATGAGGTTTATTCCTAGGCACTTTATTTTGGAGGCACTGCTGTGAACAGAATATAATTCCTATTTTTTTTCTTAGCAAGTGGTTTCTTGAAGTATATCAAGGATATATATATATATATACATAAATTTGCTGGTTTAGCATCCTGAACCTTAACAGATGAATTTATTAAGTCTAAGACTTTTCTCATAGAGTGTGTAGAGTAAAAAGACCCTGCCATCTTTGAATACAGATACTTTTAATTTGTTATTTTTGTCCATTTTATATTTTTCTCTTGTTTTATTGTCCCAGTAAGACTTCAGGCATTATGTTGAATAAGAGTGAGTAGGGACTAACCTTGCTGCATTATAGATTTTAAATGCAAATATTTTCAGTGTTCCCCCATTTAATATAAGGGTAGCTATAAGCATGTTTTACATATATGCGTGTGTGCATATATATATATACACACATACATACATACATACATACATACATACATACATACATAAGTTTTGAGATGTGTTCTGTTTATTCCTGGTTTGTCTGGACCTTTAATCATGAACTTTGTCAAATGCTTGTTCTGGATCTATCAAGATGATTGATTTTTGTCCTTAAGATTGATTATATATTAGATTCCATTTATTGATTTGTGTATGTTGAACCACATTTTCATCCTTGGGATTTGTGATGGAACCTATTATATGCTGTAATGTATCATCTCCTTTCTTTGCTCTTGAATTCTTTTTACAAGGGTTTTGTTGACAATTTTTGTGTCTTCATCTCTTTCGTTATAAAGACAATATTGGTCTGACCAGGTGGATTGGTTTATACTCTTTCTATTCCCGTTTTGTGGAATAGAATTGACAAATATTAGCATTTCCTCTTCCTTGAGTGACTGATGAGAGCATGTGGGAAGGAGAACAAGAAAAGGTGCAGATGGTGAGGAAGGGCAGATGCAGATAAAGGCACATGAACTGTGGACAGGGTTATACCGTTCATTTATTCCCTAGTTTTAATTAACTGTCTTTCCCTTTCATTTTCTGTGATGGATAAGTGTATAGGAATGTAATTGATAGTCAAATTGTAAACTCCTAACTGAATCCCCATGGCTTCCGGATGCTTATGCTACCTTCATTGGAGTTCATTGAGATGTGTGGGGTTTGGGTAGGGGCAGGTGCTTGTGTGAGTGGCTAGCTAGACTAATCTAGCTGCATAGTGGTTTGATTTTACTGTTGCTGCTTTGTGATAAAGTTTTTTTATAAAAATTGTTTGATAGATTTCAGTAGTGACTCCATCTGGTCCTAGGTTTTGTCTTTGTAGGAAAACTTTTAATTACTGCTTCAATCTCTTTGTTCACTATGGGCCTATTTAAATTATTTATATCTTCTGGATTTAATTTAGGTAAGTCATATGTGTTTAGAAGTTTATTCATTTGTCTAGTTTTTCTTCATGCTATTTTCTAATGACCATCTGGGTTTCATTGGAATCTGTTGTTACTTATGTATTTGTATCTTTTCTCTCCTTACGTTCCTTTTTTTATATAAAGGATTTATTTATATTTATTATGCGTAGTATTACACTGTAGCTGTTTTTCAGACACACCAGACCAGGGCATCAGATCTTATTACAGATGGTTGTAAACCATCGGTGTGGTTGCTGGGATTTGAACCCAGGACCTCTGGAAGAGCAGTCAGTGTTCTTAACTGTTGAGCCATCTCACCAGCCCTCTCCTTACATTCTTAACTTCTTTTTTCTAATAACTTATTTTTTAGGTTTATTTATTTACAATGACGAGAATTAAATGGAGGGTCCTGATAAAACTAGGCAGGAGCTCTGACACTGAGATATATCTATTGCCACTGCCTCCTCTTCCTTTCTAATTTCTTAAGATAAAAACACATTTCAACAAGTTCCAGTCTTTCTCATTAAGGTAGAAGCATTTAATATTTAAATATTTTTTTTAAATACCTCCACTGACATATATATCGATACATAGTTGGGCTGCTGGTTTTAAAGTCATCAGTAAGAAGGGAAGAAGGGAGCCTTAATTGAGAAAATGCCTCCAAAAGGTCAGGCTGTAGGCAAACCTGTAGATCACTGTTTGATGAATGACTGATATTGGGAGGGTCCAGCCCATTGTGGGTGGGGCCACCCCTGTGCTGGTGGAAAAAGCCACAGGGAGCAAGAGAGTAAATAGCAGCTTCCATGACCTCTGCATCGGCTCCTGCTGCCAGGTTTCTCCCATATTTGACTTTCTGTTCTGACTTCCGTCAGTGATGTAGTGCGCCCTCCCCGCAAGCCTTTGAGCGGGAAATTCACGCTAGCCAGGACCACACACCTAGGGTGGAGCTCTCAGACCAAGGTGACATCTATTGTTCTTGAAGGACCTGGATTTCCTGAGAGAAGCCAGCCTCCGGTTTTCTGGTTTTCCCCCCAGCCTTTTGGGGGGAAGGGTTTTCCATCACCTTTAAATGTGGAGCACCCCATTAAACGTTGAGCCTTGGTCAGAAATACATTATCTTGGCTCCTTATTTCTCTCACGGACTGTTCTATTTCAGTCCCAGCTTTCCTTCCAGGCGGCCTCGGTTCTAGCCGCAGGCGAACCTCTTGTTATATAAGAATTTTGCCCTCTGGGGCTGGAGAGATGGCTCCGAGGTTAAGAGCACTGACTGCTCTTCCAAAGGTTCTGAGTTCAGGCCCTAGCAACCATATGGTGGCTCACAACCATCTGTAACAAGATCTGGCTCCCTCTTCTGGAATGTCTGAAGATAGCTACTGTGTAATTACATATAATAAATAAATCTTAAAAAAAAAAAAATCTGACCTCTCTGTGTCTCCTTCTGAAGTACCCTCCTAGAAAACTAATAAATTTCTTAAAAAAAAAAAAAACTTTCTAAATCTACATGTAGTTTTCATTTATCTGTTTTTGGTTGTTTAAAGTCCAATAATAAATTATTTATAATGGGGACTGGAGAGATGGCTCAGCAGGTAAGAGCACTGACTGCTCTTCTAAAGGTCATGAGTTCAAATCCCAGCGCCCACATGGTGGCTCACAACCATCCATAAAGAGATCTGATGCCCTCTTCTGGTGGCTGAAGACAGCTACAGTGTACTTACATATAATAAATAAATCTTTAAAAAATTATTTATAAAGGAAGTATTAGGACCTCATTGAAGCATCATAGTTTAACATAAACACATGATCAATATTTATAAATATCCCATGGATACTCAAAGGAATGTTCTATAGATTTCCATAGTAGAGTCTTTTAACAGTTTTTTTTTTTAAGTTATTCTCTATATTGTTACTGCTTGTGAATCTGGTTCATCAAATATTGAGAAAAGTACATTGAAAACACCCATTACCATCATGAATTATTAATGTCTCTTTTAGTTCTTACGTAATTTTTAAAAATACCTACTTAAAATGTATGCTACTGGATATATTCTTGAACTGTACAGTGCTGCTAAAATGACTACATTTGGGTAAGGGTAAATTTTAAGGTTTTTCTTTTGTCTCATTAGAATATTCCAAACAATCCTTTAGTTATATATATTTGACATAACTATTACTACCATTTTTCATTCACTTATACTATAGCTTTATTTTAAATTATCTCTTTTTTTCATTTTTTTGTTTTGTTTTTGAGGCAGGTTCTCACTATAAACTATATGGACTATGTAGACCAGGTTGGTCTGGGCTCATAGAAATCAGGCTGCCTCTGCCTCCAGAGTGCTGAGATCAAACGCATGAACTGTGACTCCCCACAAGATATATCTCTTTTAAGCAAAGCCAGCTAAATTAATTTTATTCTAATCTTTGTCTTCCAAGTGGACACACTGTCCTATTACAGTTACAACAATGGATGTATTCATATTATTTTTACCACTGTATCTCTACATTTTTGTGTATTGTCTAAGATTAATTTTTCACCATGTTCTTTTAGATTTACTTTTATTTAATTCTAGTTTTACATCTCTATAAGACTTGAGCTTATGCAGTCTATTTTCACCCTTTTGTGGCTCCATTAGTAATCTCTATTGTATAAATTATGAAGTCTAAAATTAATATCATTCTCTTCCATCCCAACACCAGGACTTTAGAATCCTGTGGCTTGCACATCACTTCCCGAGTCTTTCAGTGGTCCTTTCCGACGCCCATATTTTGCACAGGTAGCTTCCTTTGCTCAGACCAACCTGTGCCTTCAGAGTGACTTGAGTCTCTTTGCTTTTGTTGTTCCTTCTCCTGTATGAGATGCTATATCATTTTGTTTCCATCAGTGACCAAGCACGCTCAGGTTCTCCAGTGCAGGAGTGAGGACTGAAAAGAAAGAGATAATTAGACAAAACTGCAGTATGACCCCAGTCAATTCTGAGACTGAAGGCGGGTTTAATAATTTTCAATCCATTTTTATACCAATTTAATTACATGCAGGAATTAAGATCCATGGTAGTACAATGAGGAATAAGGGAGACAGTAAACACAAAATTGTCAAGGCAGTAAGCAAAGTCCCACCATCACTTCAGTGACAGTTGTTTCCAAGGGTGTGTAAGGATGACCAAAATACCTGAGCCTACTTCCTTGTCCAAGCCCAGAATCTTGCCTGAAGCTTGCTTCTCTCACTGCCATAACCTATTTCCCTATTATGCCCTAATGTCGGATTCCTGCTTGAAGCCCTCATCGTTGGCCAATGTCAGGCTCCTGCCAGGCAGCACGGCACCTCAATGAGGCTCTCCACACATCAGCTATCAGTTTGTTTCAGAACAAACTCTTTCTAAGCATTTCTCGGAATAAAACTCAAATGACAGTAATTCAGGTTTTATTTCCAGCAGTCTAGCTGAGATCGCTTTATTAGAAACTTTTAACTCTGGAACTTTCAAGCCAATATTCAAACTTCTGCAGTTTGACCTGATCATAAATTGTTACAGAGTATTTTGTTGCAAACTATAGTTTTGGAGAGGAAAAAAACATACCTACACATTGGCTACGATTTGAAAAGATTTACGTTCTCTGGAAATGCTGAAGAAATTCATGACTGGCAGCTCATGGCCGGTGCACAGTGGGGGTGGGGTGGGAAATGGTGGGAGAGAGGGTTTTGTTTGTAGCTCTCTTTTCCATTAAGGATGTTTTCTCTCCTGTCCAGCTTAATACAGGAATGCTTGGTGTGGGTTTTAACCTGGTTCCAGATGATTCTCTGTGAGGTGCTTAGGTCATGCAAATCCCATGAGTATCTAATTCCAGGTCACTTAGGTCTGGCCAGCCTCCTGAGACATGTGGATAGAGCACCATTTCACCACACACACTCTTCCGGGGTTCTGGCTTCCCTGGTTCTTTTGGCTTCTGAAGTCTCTCTCCCTTCACACTGTCCTTAGTTTAGCGGTGTACCTGGCCTGCATCTTCAAGCACTGTTTCTGTAGCATTTATATTACAGACAGGGGCTATTTCTAGGGGCTATTTCTAAGACTTTATGCTGCATATTGCCAAAACAGATACACCCCACTCCTGATAACTTGCAGAAGGCCATCAGGATTGCTACTTTCTCCCTCACCCTGATAACTGACCAAGCAGAAGGACCTTGGACACTTTATGTCAGCCTTTGGTTTCTGTTTACTTACTAGAAGCACCTGATCTTTTAAGTCTCTTTTAAGACTCTTAAAAGAGAAATGATTACAAATTTGCATAACCTCAGGGAAAAGACTTAGTATTCTTAACAAAACCTTCATGTTTCTAATGAACTTTAGTGAGATTAAGACTTGTATTAAACAAGGTTTCTGCCCATACCATCGCATGTCTAAAGCGTAAGCCGAAAGTCAAAGCCTAGTTTTTACTTCCTTTTGACATTCGTTCTAAATTCATTATTTTTTCTAGCAAAATGTTCTTAATAGTGAATATTTGAATCGACTCCCCATAAAAATTTCTCCTTCTTGTAACAAGACTGAAATAAAATGATGACACTGTTCTTAACTAGTCTGAAAAGGTTTTTCATTAATGACTCTTTAATTAAGAAAAAAATCAATTTTCAGCTCAAAGTTGATAGCTATAATAAATAATCGTAACCTAGTTCCTATTGTTATCAAAACATTCTCTAGGCCTAAGGGTATTGCTCAATGGCTGCTCAAATATTTATCATGTGAAGGCCCCAGGGTTGAAACACCTCCTTTAGGTGAAAGAGTTATTCTTGAATCTTGTGGATATGCTAGATAAGCCTACAAAAGTTATGTTTAAAACTTTAATGAAAAAAATCAAATGAGAAACGTTCAACTAGGTTATGACCAAGCACATAAGCGTAATTTTTATTTCTAGTTGATATGTGATTTTATTTGTAATATTCTGACCAAACTTCCTTCCCTATCAAAATGTATTACTATACTAATGAGAAATGTATTAAACTTTTAGTGCTAGTGGTTTAATATGAAAAATTTGAGAACTAGTGCCCTCTCTCCCTTCTTCTCTCTTTCCCTATCTATATATACATACACATATTTTCCCAACTCATTTTATTGTAAATTTTTGATAATTTCACCAACATATAATAAATATTAAGCACACTGGTGTTGGGGGAGGAGGGAAATCTAGGTATCTCCCCAAGAAAATTTAGGGAAATCTAGATTTCTTCCCAAGAGCATTTGAGTAAATCTCTCTTCTGTGTACTGATCCTCTGCAAAACAATCTGAGTCAAGATGACCTGGGTTCAAATTCCATTTGAGATGCTTCCCAGAGTGTTTGCCAAGCTGCTTGTGCTTATCTGTGAGAAGTCACACATCTCTGCTAACCTAGCCATGAGAAGGACAAAGAAGTGCTTGTAATGCCCACAGAGAAAGAAAGAAGCAGGGACACTTCCGGTGGAAGGTGTGACTCGAACTTAAGCACATCAATTGAATTACTTTTTCTTGAAATGCCTTTCCGTGATACTCATTATTTCATTAACATGCATTTCCTGTTCTTGTCTTTAGCTTTTTTTTTTTTTTTTTTTTTAAACCATTAAAAAAAAGCATAAAGGTGGTTAGGGCAAAAGGAGTAAGACCTTTAAACGTTCAAAGATCGTTTCAGGTTCACGAAAACCCATTCCTGTTTGAGTATGCTCCCGCCAATGGAGCATGTGTGGGGTTTAAAACTTGTGATTCCAAAGAGAAGAAGGATGAGTATTCCAATTCTGCATGTACTTGACACTGAATAACAGCATTGAAATCCTGGGCCGGGGTGGGGGTGGGGCGGAAAAGTTTAGCCTTTCTGAGGTCTTTGGTTATAATAGCTGCTAAAGGTAGTTTCCATAAAATATTTGCCTCTGCACAAAGTCAATCTTTTTTCTTCGACAAATTCAATGCCTTAACTTTAAGAGAAACAGAAACACGCATAGACGGAGGTGGGGTGGGGGATGGGGGTGAGGGAGGGAAGGGAAGGGAGGAGAGTGGAGAGGGAAATAGGAAGAAAAGAAGACATTGAAAAGAAAGGAGAATTAAGGACGAGGGAAAACAGAGAACTAGAGTATGTGAGAGAGAAGCATTCTGGTCTAAGTCTGTTAGAGAATGAGAACCTGCAATCAGCACTACACAATCCCAGAGATACAGTGTATTGTTGTCCTGAAAGCCACAAAGCTAAACAATTCCAAGAATGTCTGGCAAAGCCCTTTTGGGAAAGGCAAGGTGGCGGACTAACTGGGAGAGGGAGCCCCCTCCGCCCCTTTACACGGTGTGACAGGATTTGGGAGACCTGGCGGAAACCTTCAGGTCACCCAGGGAACTGCTCTCGCGGCTGGTCCTGTGCGGCGAGGCGGGGGGTGAGCGCGAGGCGCGCGGGGCGCGGAGATGTGCAAGTGGCGAAGCTGGACCGAGTGCAGGCGTAAGCTGCAGAGCGGCTAAGGCGAGGGGTGAGTCTCGGGGTGAGGGTCCAAGGGATGCGGGCTGCCCGGGAGCCCACCCGCCCCGAGCCCGAGTGGGGCCTGGAACCTCCCGGGACTCTGGCCTCGTCCCCCTTGGCGCGCTCGGCGCTCGGGCGCACCCTGGGGACTGCACAGAGCGGTGGGCGCTCGCCCGGGCTGGGGGCTACTCTGCCTGCGACCGCCCTGGCCGGTGCGCTCATTGGTCGGGATGTGTCTGCTCAGTCGCCTCCAACTTCTCCCCAATCCCACTGGTGAGTCACCGGAGAGCGAACGACCGGGCGCGGGGAGCGGGGCACCAGTGTCCCCGGGGCGCCGGGAGCCGGTGGGACGGGCAACAGGAGGACGGAGCAGGCGGGGGCCGCGACGCGCTGAGCAAGGGCAGAGGCCGAGGTCCCGCGCGCAGCGGGTGCCGGGTGCCTGGTCGCCGCGGGCGGAGGAGGCGTGTCCTGGGCGGGAGCCGCCACTGGGACCTGAGAATGTGGGGAGGGGAAGGGGCCGAGAGGGCGACCTGGAGGAGGACCCTGCGAGTGATGTCAGGTCACCTCCAGGTTCATTTTCATAGCTTCCTGCAGCCTCCGCCCAGGAGTTCTGTTTGGTGACCGAGAGCAGCGCTACCAAATTGCACCGGGGTTCATTTGGGGGCTGGGAATTGGCCATTCCGCTGTACAGACACTGTTTTTATTTTAAAAAGCAAGGTTTGTTTTCATTTTAGTTTCTATCGGATTCTCTCCTCAATTAACTCACTTTTCTAGTTTTTAATTTTCTTAACCTAAATGTCTTTTCACAACCCCACCTCTTCATCGTGCTTCGAACCTTGGCTTCCTATTATATAATTCATGCTTAAATCTGCCAAAGGGTTGGCTGGCGGGGGGTGGGGGTGTTCTTCTGTACATGGAAGTTTTTAAAGACCCTCTCTTACTTAACCTATCACGATCTATTTATACTCTTTAAAAATGAGAGTAACTATAAACGGGTATTCCTCTGAGCCTCTCGGTCAAGTCTATTCCTTGCCCATAAGCGACTCACATGGATTTTATTAAACTGAAAACTAGTAACTGACTTGCAGCGCCAGCTTTTGCAAGCTGCTATCGGCAGATTGGCCCCGAGGGAGTGTAGCTGCACGCCCTTGGATTTTTTTTCTTCTTCTTCTTCTTCTTCTTTCGTTCAAGCTCGCAAAAATGTTTGCTGTGTTTTGGACTTGATGTTGTTTGTCTTGGGTTGTATAGCTCCACTGTATACGAGAGCAGTGTGGATGGGACTTTTCATGTTAAAACTCACTTCAGGCCTGGGAAACGCCTACTAGTTAATGTGGTGGGGGGTGGGAGTAGGGGAGGGGGAGGGGGTGGGGGTCAAGCTGTCTTCTGAATACTACTTCTTCAACTTCCACAGACACAATCTAAATATGAAACTGGCTTCATCCTACTCTGCCTCAGTTTCTATTAATGCAAACTGTAACTCCAAAGCACCACCGCAGGGACTTACAGACATGGATTGTCACAGTATCCTGTGTCCTAGGAAAATTGCTTTGCTCCACCCTTCTCTTTAATCGATCAGTTATCTTCCAGGTTTCATAATTTGACGTTTGCTGATGCGTTGAAACGTATCTTATACCCAAGGGGGCGAGGGGGGAGTAGCGTTGTGTTCTTTTGCTGATGTTGCCAAGTTGAAGTTTGTGGAGTTTCTGTTGAGTCTGAACTCCAGATTCTCTGTTCTCTTATTCTATGTTGGCATTTGTTTTTGAGTTTAAGAGCTTTAACACATTTTCAGTTCAGGTGAAATATTTTAAGAACCTAAGTATGTGTTTGCTTATCCTACTGCAAGCCTTGACTTTGTACTGCGTTTTGTATTTTGATCTGTCTGTCTCTGCATCACCGATCTTTTAAATGTGTTTGGGTGTGGTTCGATTGGATCTTTAGGTAACTGAAGATTTGTAATGTGTTCCATCTTGAGGTATTTTGGCTTAGATTTTCTTATTAAAGGATAATGAATCATCTAAAATTAAGTGGAAATGAAGGACACAGATAATAAGGAGGTAACTATTGCAGCATTTCTGCTTTTGACCAATATCAAAAAGTAGTACTAAGAGCAAAAAAAAAAAAAAAAGGACTTCTAAAGAATTGCAAAATCTTTACAAGGTTACAAGGTTGATGATCGAAATTTTGACTCAAAGATGATTTCCTTTGATTCAGGTAAAAGGACTAAGTAGCACGTTTACAATTCACTGTTTGTTTTCCTGTAGCCATTCCTACAGCCTGAGGTACCTAACTGTTAAGAAGCCAGCTACCTTGTCACCCTGCTCAAGGATAAAGAAGGAGCAGGAAGCAGTAACCCAGAACTGAGAAATGCCTGCCTACCAGCTTTCCCTCACCAAGAGGTTTGGTGGCGCCAGAGAGCACTTTGACTTAAACTGATCGGCCACCCCTGCTCCAAGCTTGACTTTACATACTCACTAGCTCCGGTTGAGGCTTCTGGAAAGGACAAAAACAAAAAATAAACGACGACAACGACAAACAGAACAAAACAAACAGATTAAAAGGCAGCTCTCTATTTTAACATGTAAAGGCAGTGGGGAAATCCTCAAGCAGATGTGTCAATACTCAAACTCTAGGGGTTCAGCGCATCTGTTCTTTTGTGCTTACTTCTCTGTTAAGGGAGAAAGTATTAAACTTGTCCCTGCCTTCTCTTTGCTCAGCCACCACTACTATTAAAATCGCGGCACGATCAATGCGATTCTATATCATCGCCCCGGGAGCCGTGAAGCTAAGCTAACATGAATTACATAACCATTAAATAAGGCATTTCAACATTCAGGTACATCACATTCCACTTTTATTGAACAGACACAGTTTTCATTCTCCAGGAAAGTATTTTTATTTGATGATACTTGCTTAGAATGTCATGTAATCAGGAGGACAAACTGCGTAAGACTTTGTATCCAGTTTTTAATGACCATATGTGCTTTATTATGGATAAGTCACTTGAGAAAACAAATCTCTACTTCTCTGCTGAGTCTCCACAATACTTCAAACCTGTAGTCATTTCATACTTTGCATAGTGCCTCAGTTTCCACAAAGGCATCCCTGAAGACTTGTAACTGTTCAAGGCAAGTCTTTACTGATGAGAACATTTTGGAGCAATTGCTTCTTCTAACTGCCAAATTCTATGGTTAATTTGTATTGAGCCAAAAAACAAACAAATAAACAAACAAACAAAAAAACCCCAGCTATCTTGTTGTTTAAGGTGTTCTTTCCTGAAGTCGTACAGAAAGGTAGAAATTGCTCAGCAATTCTTCAAGAGCCATCTGACCCCTCGAGAAGCCAAGGAGTCTAATCCTTGGCTTTATACACCTTTAGTTTTTCACTCTATGTTTCTGTATGGATGTCTAAAGTAGCTTTCACTTTACATGGCACTGCTACATTTCAAATGGTGGGCAAAACTTTTCTTTGTAGCACTGCTTAGCTGTGTCAGCTTGAGCAAGCCACCTGAGTCCTCTGTTTTCTAACTTTCCAGGGTGTGGAATTGAGGTGTTAGCATCCACTCTACCATCTAGAAAGAACTCCCAAAACCCGACTTAGAATTAGAAGTATTAATATCTGTAATTGATTATAACATAACTATATATTCTGCAACTGATACGCTGACCTACAAAGGAGGATTTGCTTAATTATGTTTGTTTTTTCCTCTTTCGATCGCACAATAACGACTGTTGTGGTTATGGTCTTTCATATAAGTGAAATATAAGTCACTTTTTGTCCACTCAGGGACCATCTCAGAATGCTGTCTAGCCCATTCAGAGATACCCTTATCTGTAGGGGAAGTAATTTTGAACTTTAAAAATACACACTGTTTTCAAGGTAAAATAAACTACTTTCAAGTGTTTATTCCTTTTGGTTCTTATCTGTATTTGCATTTTGTATTCCTGCTTAGTTAAAACATTACGGTATTAGTCATTGATTGCTTTTAACTTACAAAAAAAAAAAACCATTGGAGCAAGATATGAAGTTAACCTTTAACAGTCTAAAGTTCACACGAGGGAGGTTAAAACTTCCTTAATGATGGCTCAACAACTATTTGCTCATGAATATCAGGAGTAGTGTGAGTATTTAAACAACTCTTTCTGGGATCTTCAGTGATAGATACATATGTATATTCTTCTTTAAAATCTCATTCACCTGTGTGTGCATGTGTATATTTTTAAAAGCAAAAGAATAAAAAAATTGATTGGGTCTGAGACCAATCAGATTCATATGTATGTATATTCTTTATATTTTTTGCTTCCATCTTTAATATTTTGACTTTAAGCAAACCTGGTTTTTCTAATTTAAAATAAATTGACCTTTTATTTAGCCATAGTTTATATATATATATATATATATATATATAGACAGATATGCTTTTTGTGAAATGCATGCATATACTTTTTATCTATTTATGATGTTTTTATATTTATATGTATATTTTACAGATTTTAGGTGATGGGAAGATCAGAAAGTCAGATGGATATAACTGATATCAATGCTCCAAAGCCAAAGAAGAAACAGCGATGGACTCCACTGGAGATCAGCCTCTCTGTGCTTGTCTTGCTCCTGACTATCATAGCTGTGACAATGATCGCTCTCTATGCAACGTATGATGGTGAGTGTCTCCCATGCCCACACAGAAACCAGTGCAAAAGGGAACCCATCCCGTCTGTATCCTCTCACCATTTACCTCGATACACTTGGATAATGCACAGATTCACTTAGAAGAACTGCATCCATATGTCAAAATTATAAACTTAGAATAAAGTACACTACCTATATGTTTGAACCGAGTTATTAATTGCAAAGCACGTTCAGTGTGTTCATGTTTATGAGAGTCGTGTAATTTTGTGTGATTCGAATATACACAATTTTATGTCTAGCTTCAGTAACAGCCGTTAATCAATTTCTGTTGTGTCACTGAAATTCTAAAAGGTTTCATGGGATTCCAAAAACTTGAATTTGAGTCTCAGAAGTTTTTCACGATAAGGATTAATAAAGATTTGTTCTTTAACAGGAAAACATGATTGTAGTATGATGAATGAAACATTCAGCTATTTTAATTTAATACTTCCAGAGTTTAATTGATGAATATGGTACAACAGCATACTTTTTTTTGTGAAACCATCCTTAAATTTAGCATTTCCCCTTTATTCTTCTTTTAGTTTTTAATTAGTAAAAAATAGTATATAATGTTTAGTATTTCAGTTATTTAATTGGCAGAATCTTTTAATAACAAGAGGTAAAAATAACCTGGAAAATGTTATTATCAATACTTATAGATCTACTCTCTYTTTTTCTAGATGGTATTTGCAAATCATCAGACTGCATAAAATCAGGTAGGAAACTTTCTTCATTTACTAGTTTGCAGTTAGTATATAACATTTAAAATGTTAATGGAGATGTCTACTTTTGCCCTGCTCATATGCATGCTTATTAAACTTATGTCAACAAAGACGCCAAAATGTATTTAATAGTAAATTAATCAACTGAAATGTTTTGAGATGTGATGGTTTTGTGGCGCTTACCATGGCGCTACAGAGAGAAAGCGAACACTGGAACGGTGAGCCTGTGAATAAGTGTAAGTCATTAGAAGTCTGTGAATAAGAAAAGATTGACATGCAGTTTATGAGAGAGAGASAGGAGGGAGAGAGAGAGAAGTAAAGATGTGAGAAGGACCTGGGAGTGAGGTAGGATTCAAGATTTCAAAAGTAGAAAAGAGGAAAGTCTAAACAAGAGGAAAGAAAAAAAAAGAATAAATCATGGTGGATGAGAATGCAACTTGGTAGTAGAGTACTGGTGTATTTGGCATTCATCCAGCTTTGGATTTAATCCATAACACACACACACAGACACACACAGATACATACATACATACATACATACATACATACACATGCACACATACACATGCACACACACACAACACACACACACACACACACACACACACACACACACACCAAGAGCACATTCTTGAAAAGCAATAAAAATAAAGAGGCACATTATACGAAGCCTTAAAAATCCACAGGTAGTCTTTAGGGATGATGAAGGAGAAATATTGTCTTGATGGCTTAGTGACTGAGGAACAGCTGAAGGATGATTGTGAATGGGCCGAGTGAGAAGAGATCATGTGAGGGGAGATCAAGAGGGAGAAGGCATGGTCAGGCAGGCATGAGCTGCAGAGCTTGATCTGTGGTGGAACCCAGTGGGATAGGAATGAGTTGAAAGTGATGTCATGCTGTAGAATCCAAAGGACCGAGGAGGACAGAGTCAATTATCACACAAGTACAGAAGTGAGGAGATGAATTGTGATATGTGTGTTATAACCCAGGCATAACTTCCAGGTGAAGATGGACTGCAAGTTGGCAGAAATGGGGCCTGAGAAGTGAGGGTTTGACTTTGGAACCTCCCAGTTTATGGGTAACAGTAGGAACTTTTAAACTATTTGAGTCCCCAAGAGAAAAAAAGAAAGAAGAAGAACAAAGGCTGGATTTAAGACAACATTAATAGTTAGACTAGAAGAAATAAAAGATAAGGAACAGAAACACATGCAGCTCTTTAAGTCACTGCAATTACTGTATTGCAAGAAAACAAGAAGAGCTCTTGACCCTTCTACAGGAGAAGAAAGATGTGTCTGGGTATGACACCCTGGGATATGCCCTTTAACCTTTGGCAGTTCGCTATGTTCCTATCTGGCCTTTTGTTATTCTTTAAACTTGGCAATATAATGATAGGAAATTACCTTGAGGTTCTAGGCTGCGGTCTAATGTGCTGCTGAGTGTGTGTCCTTTGGCAATCGGCATTGCTTTTTGAATAGATATTTTTGCTCTGGGTCTCCATTGTGATTGCCATCCACCCTTCATCATGGTGTTTGACACAAGGAGTCTAAGAGAGAGCTGGTTGTAGACTGGATTATAGCCATTTACTCACAGCCTAACAGTGTGCACTTTCCTGTCCAGTGGTTTTAATCAGAAACAAAAACACGTCCCTATTCCCCAGGGAAATAACTATACAGATACACTGGTCGAGAGATGCCTGGGGTCAGGGCAGACAAGTTAATATGAGCTGAGGTTGCTGAGGTTCTCATTTCCTCCTTCCTCTGGTCCTCCCATTCCTCCTTCCCTCTGCCAGTTGTCCTGGCATGTGCTCCTGTTTTGAGAAACATAATTACATCCTGACCTGTAATGGTTAGTGCCTCTGTCCTTAAGACACTTGACAAGACTCGTAAATCTCTTAACCTGTAGGTTTTTTGTTCTCTTCAATCGCTCTTCCTTCTTGTGTTCTGCTTTTGAAGAAGGTGGATTCTTTGGCCGCATAGGCTGATGTTTATAAACCTGTATAGGGGATTCTCCCCCAGGGATCTGGCAGAGTCCTGTAGTAGTGACCAACCCACGAAGAGACATTTGGTGTCTGAAACCTTACAGGTGGTTTGATATTTAAGAGTATGGATTTTAAATAATGTTTGGCAAGTCCTGTTCTGCCAAAAAGTTATTTATTTACTTTTTTCTTAAAAGTATAACCTGGAAATCATGGCAAGGATAAAGTGTCTCAGGAACATTGCCTTGGCAGAAAAGTGTGATGGCAGCAGAAACAGCCTCTGTGGTGTATCTGGACTTCTTATCACTTTGCCGTGTCAGGCTACAAGCTGTTAAGGCACTTTCCGATTCAGAGCTACTGTTTTATCCAGGAGAAAAAGGTGAAGATCGCATGCTTCTCACCTCACAGACGCTCGTGTTTACACTCTGCTCGTTCATTCTCTTACACATGCACAAACAGACAGACAGAAACACACACACATGTTCATAAATCATTTCTGTTGCTGAAGAAAGGATCATAGGAGAGTCAGCAAAGCATAGGTGGCGAAAAGTAAGACAGGAAGAAATGTGTTGAGAAGAGGAAGGTGTCCTAGTACAATTCTACACTCTCTTCAAGTGACTTGGAAAGTTCAAACCCGAGCACAAAAATTCTTGAGAATTCGAGAAGTAGGCAAGATGCTCACTTTAATTGAAAGGAGATTCTAATGTTCTCCAAGTGTGCAGCAACTTCCTGGCACGTGCACTTGAGGAACTAGAAAATAAACCACACTGAGGGAAAAACCGATTACTAAAGTCTATGGGTCTTATGTATTTTGGATCTGAGCATCTGTGATTTTGTAATGCATAGAGAGTAATGTTTACAACGCACCCTTTTACTTGCTTATGGGTGAGTGCATGAGGTTGGCCAGACCTCAATAGAGCAAATAACAAGTTAAGGCAAGGCTGGGAATTTTAGCATAAAGGAATGTCATTTATCCCTTATTTGATACTTAGCAGTGTGAAAAGCTTAGAGAGAGTTTGCATGTGGTTCTGTAGGTTTCTGTATGTAATCGTAAGTTCCATAACAGACATCTTTTGCACTGCACCTTTCCTAACTAAAAAGATTTCCCCAAATTTTATGTTTTAAGTCAAAGGTTCTTAATCTCAACATTGCTGACATCTGGGGATGCGTAATTCTTCAGAGATGATGCTGGCATTATAAAATGCTCAACAGCAGTCCCAGTTTCTAACCACTAGATGCTCAGTAGCCCTGCCATCCCGTTGCAACAACCAAAAAGAAAAGATCTTCATATATTATCAAATGTCCATTAAAGGCAGTTGGATAACGTCGGTAGGATAGCGCTGTTTTAAATAACCTGAAGTCATCAGTCTTTTATTTTGTGAGTAAAATAATCTCTTTCCATATATATTCCGTGTACATCACTTTATATGCTAACAGGACATTTTAAAAGGTGAGGTGGGCGGGGGTGGCTAAAGTAAAGTGTTTGAAATGGAAAGATAGCCCACTGTAGTTATAAAGCTCCTTACAAGACAAAGAGAGAAGAGCATGTATGCTAAATCAGAACCTGAGGAAGCAGAGACCTCAGTGTTATAGCCACAGTATTCCCACTGGAGTCTAGAAAGCAGAGTGAGTATCCCCAGAGCATGCAGAAGACATGTAGTTCCTCTCATCCTTTGTAGACTTCTGACATCTAGAACTGTAAGATAATATGTCTGAGGTTATACTGTTATCTCCCCTTCTTACAGTGAACTAATTTGGGCTAAGACTCCAACCCAGGCAACRTGGCTCCAGAGTCTGTACTCATAACTACTTCTCTATATTGTTTCAAAGAGTGTTTGAAACTTTCAAAACTCTATGCTCATGTGACAGTTTAGAGGCATAGATGCTTCCTCTTTTGCAAGTATGTGGGGCTAAAAAAATAAGATGATAAAGAAAGATGGAATCTAGATAGAGAAATGTTTACATATCTCTTAGATCCCATCATAACACAGAAAAATCCAGACTGACACAGGTATCTATATTAGTCTATTTTGCATTACTATAATGAGATATCTGAGTCTGAGTTACTTTACTTAGTACAGCACTTTATCTGGCTAGCAGTTCTTGTGGGTCATTTAATGCCTTCGTGCATGCAAAGTACTAAGGTGTCTGAGGAGATAAAGGGAGCACACCTAGGTGTACTCTGGCATCTTTTCTTATAAAGCCATCATAGAGGCTTCATCCTCTTGACCAGATGAAATCCCAATCCCCTTCTTATAAAGGTCTCATTTCTAGACACTGTAGCTCAGTTTAAGGGGTTAAATTTCAGTACATGCACCTCTGAAGGATACATCCATGTACCAAACAGGAGGGTCCAAAGAAGCAATTGTTGGCACAGTGACCTTAAACTATAAAGAATCTAGAGAATGCAGGTTAAGACACAAGAGCCATGGAGTTCCGAAGAGAGAACTGTTCTGTTGCACAGTTTATACAGTGCATATTGGCCCGGGAACCCTGAACAAAAGGCCGGGAGAGCATGAAAACTTGGATGGAGCAAGAGGGAAGATAGACTATAATCTGGGGCTTTCTTTTAGTTTACTCCTGTACTTACCAAGCAAACTTGGATGAGTATTTAATTACCAGCACTAGGAAAGGGGATGCTCTGTCCACTTGAAATATTTATCATGGTGAGATAATGAATTCACATTCTGATTTAATTATCATTTCTGTATGCCTTGACCTACAGCCCTGAAGCAAAATGAATATTCCAATATGTGGTCATTTTTATAAGTGGCAGATGGTGGTAATGCCCCGATGAAGTGCCTTAGTACTAACTGGCCGCTGGCAGCAACAGGGCATCTCTGCTCCCTGAGGACCTTAGTCTCTGTCATCTGCCCGTTAACACAATGAATACTCCATGTAGAGAAATGGGGACATACATAAATACAGGAAGGTCTGTAAGCTGACTCTTAGGGTTTGCAAACTTTGGACCAAGCTTCTAGAGCAGATGAGGTTGTTTCATCATGTGTTTGAAAAAAAAATCCTCAGGCAGTTAAGTGCACAAAACATGCCTTGGAGAAAAGATCACTACAGCAGGCCTTTGTTGGTTTCAAAGTATGATGCAGAAACTTACTTCCAGGGACTTCCTTGATATATATAAACCTACATATATACCTACATATATGTAGGTATATATGTAGGTATATAGTACTGAAGGCAAAATGTCTGCAGTCAAAATTAACAAATTAACACCTATCATTTAAATCCTTGTTAAGAAAGGGAGCCAATCTCCCCTCCCCCGCATACACACACACATTCTTATCATCTGTAAATAAAAGTTAAAACATGAGTAGTGTACCATAACTTTCTAAGTGTTGCTGAGGGATAAAAATGTAGATAAGTTAAATTAATCATTTAGTGTTTAGTACCTAGTAGGTTTTCTTAGACTTCAAATGTCAACTTTAAATCTATAAAAATCATGTATTTGTAAATATGCTGAATGTAAACTCTAGTCAGTGATTTTATGAGGGTCCTGGATTTGTAAACACTGAGAAGGAGTGAGAGAAATGAAAACAACTGTGTGCTGTTAAAGGAAGGGTCCTGCTTTGTCCTGCACAGCAAACGGTAGCCTGGTGCTCTTTGCCGACCTTTCCGTGTGATGTGCAGCTCAGGGTAATAAAATTAGTATATTATATGAGGGAAGTTGAAGATGTAACAATAAAAAGATCATAAGAAGAAAATTTGCCAACCTAAGTCCTGAAAATTGTCATTCTTTAAGATCATTTAGCAAAGGCAGAAGGGGAAGGGGGTGCTAGTGTAATTCTTCTGATTCTTAGACTGATTGAAATCTGGACCCTCATATATTCTCTCTCTTTTAAAACATCCTTTCATCACACCTACTAAAGGAATTCTCCAGAAAGGCAGAATAAATACCTTCTCCAAGTGTGAGAAAGAAATCCAATATATAAGAACTAATTCTCACATTATGAGAATTGACTCACAAGATTAACTACCCAGTTGTCACTACGGAACATTAGCTAGAGAGTATCCTTTGAATGGCTCTCTGCTCGGCCAGCCATGGGCAGAGCACTGGTACTTCGGTCAATGATGAGGTGCCTATACAACATAAACGTTCATCCTGTACATCCTGCAGGACCTCATTGCTCTGTAACATCAGTCATTTTAGTTTGTGTGAATATGCTGTGAAATGTCTTCTGAAATCACTTGACAGTATATATCTTGGAATGGGTCCATCATTAACTGGCTGCATTAGGATTATATTGATGAGAAGTCTCTGGAAACCCAACCAAGGAGTTCAGATTATTTCAGGATTGGGTACTGGAAGCATGGTTGCCATCTCCTGAGGTTCCGCTTACAGAGATGTGTAACCATCTGTGCCAGTGATCTGACGCATGGCATACTGGTAGGCCCATATAGAGCAGCCCCCAGAGAACAGACACCAGGGATTCTCCCCTGGAGACAGGTATGATGCAAAAGGCCCATTTTCAGCTTGACTGATAGAAGCCAGCCAGATTTGTTTTTAACCTGCAATTGTAGGCTTCTTTGTATTAACTAGATTCTTTGGTATTTTTCCTAGCTCCAACCTTTCTTTCTACTCAAACAAATAGAAATTTATTTTACACATCTCTGAAATGCCACTGTCACTGTTTTTGCAAGTTTCATAGAAACCTAGATATTTGTAGGAAGAAGTAATCTTATTTGAGGAACTTCCTCCATCAGATCCTGTGGGTGTGTCTATGGCTATTTTCTTGATTGTTGATTACTGTGAGAGGGCTCAATCTACTGCAGGCAGATGGGCCTGGGCCATTTAAGAAACATAACTGAGCAAGGGCAGGGAAGCAAGGCAGAAAACAACACCCCCTCATGGTATCCAGGTTTCTGCTTTGAGCTCCTGCCCTGGCTTCCCTCCATGATGGACTGTAACTTGTAAGTCAAATAAGATGTTTCTTTTCCAAGATAGTTTTAGTCCTGCTGTTTTATCAAAGCAACATAAATCAAATTAGGAGACCCACTTTGATTATTCGTTGATACATAATATAAGAATAATACCAATTAATAATYGGATGAAAAGAATCAATTCCAGCAAGAGAGATGTGCAGGAAAAGTTTGCAAACTTCATTTTAAAAGAGATGTAAGCATCATGAATAATTAAAGTTCAGGCATCTGAAAGCTTCCTGCCTTCTTTTTCCATGAAGAAACTTTTAGCATCAGAGAGCTAGTATGTAAGTTCTGGCCACATCCTGTGTTGTTGGTGGTTGATCTTAATTAACTCATTTTAGGTTTGCTGCATTTCATTTTCCTTATCTGCAAAACTGGAATTAAAAAGGCCTCATTTTACAGCTAAAAAGCAAAAACAAATGACAGCTCATTTCACACTGCACATCTTCTGGGGGAGATGTGCCATGGATATAAGCTCAGGTATATTTTATTTACCATCTTATTTCAGGAATATAGCAAATGTGACATTTAAGTATTTTCATTGAATATCAAATAAAACTATTTTTAAATAAATGTTATAACAGTAGAAACACATACTCAACCACAAACACACATAAAACCACAGAGAAAAAGGAGAAACTAATTTTGGATACTCTAATGTTAAAGATGTTTTATCTTTTCTTGATATTTTCTTTGATGGCCATAGTCTTACTTACATAGGGGAGGACAGTGCACGTGTTGACCAGGTTAAAATGAGCTCAACCAGAAATGAGCACTGAAGCCCACCTTCAATAAAAAAAAAAAGGAAAAAAATTAACCCAAACAGAACCTACCAATGTCCATCCTCATTAGGAATCCTAGCTATTCTGTGCTCAACCATGCTGGACCTTAAGACTTGCTCTTCCTTCACATCTAATTAAAGTTTAAAATTAAGTAATCCAGAGGGCTAAGGCAGGAAGACAATGACTGAATCCCTTTTTCAGGGTGTGGTGTTTGTACAAGGCATATCAGCATCAGCTGGCATGGCAACTTTAAGACATGCTGATACCCAAGGCTTACTGAATTTGCAGTTGTGATTTTAGCAAATTCATATGATGTTGTTCTGTGCCAAAAAGTCCAAAAAGCAATAAAGAAGTCATGATTTCCAACTATAGCACCTTAATAGAATAATCTGAGAAGCTTTTAAAACATTCCCATACAGCAACACACAACTGCATCTTTCCAGTCTAGTGTTCTTTCTGTTAGGAGGAAAAGCAACTTAGGTTAATAAATAGATATTAGTGTGCATAGGAATTAGGCACATAG
This sequence comes from Apodemus speciosus, assembly GCA_002335545.1. Taxonomy (NCBI): domain Eukaryota; kingdom Metazoa; phylum Chordata; class Mammalia; order Rodentia; family Muridae; genus Apodemus; species Apodemus speciosus. Next base: position 226,752 of record BDUI01000182.1, read on the forward strand.
AAATGTCTAGTGTGCCTAGACATTTGTATTTTTCTTTCTTTTTTTTTCCTTTATCCATTTTTTCTTTTTTTTTATTGGATATATTCTTTATTTACATTTCATTTCCCTTTTTCTGGATTCCCTGCCCCCCAGATGTCCCATATGTCTTTTTCCCTCCCCCGGCTCCCCCATTCACCCCTTCCCACTTCCCTGTTCTGGTATTACCCTGC
>BDUI01000182.1:230160-243830 GCA_002335545.1 Apodemus speciosus
TGAAAAAGCATTTGACAAAATTCAGCATCCTTTCATGCTAAAAGTCTTAGAAAGAGTAGGAATTCAAGGCCCATACCTAAACATAGTAAAAGCGATTTACAGCAGACCGGCAGCCAACATCAAAATAAATGGAGAATCTTGAAGCGATCCCACTAAAATCAGGGACATTTGTATTTTTCAAAGAAGGTACATCCTATTGTCTTATTAATATGAAGGCAAGTATTTACCTAGAGCATGGAATAGCTTTTCAGCGAGGAAGAGCTTGAGAAAACCAGCAAAGTCAAAGACATATGGAGGGCTAACACAGCAAAGTATGATGGGGAACATGGCAAGCCTGAGGCACTATGAGGACACATGTAAGACTAAGATAGAAAGCATGTGCATGAGGAGCTGAGGTGGTAACCAATGGGGACGTGTCAAAGGTTGGCATTGCCTCCATAGTGAGGTGAGCTTCATCCCTGTGGTGTAATCCATTTTAAGGTATTTAAAATTCCTTTCTACAGCAATGGGAAATCAGAGAAGATTAAGTTTTAAACAATCTTGGATGCTGCAGGACCACTGCATGTTTTATTATAACAAAAGAATGGCTAGGGACAGGAACTAAGCCTCTTATACTGACCTCGATGAGGATTACTGTTGCCTAGTTCTGAGAGTACAATATTCACATATGTTAATGCATAAAATTGGGCATTTATGTATAGTTCATTAGACATAGTGTTCAGATAAACAGGTGAGGTATTAGAAAAAAAAGAAGTAAAGAAAAGGTTATGCAAGCATTTGATTTGGAAGACTGGATGGTAGACGAAACCACCCACCAAGCCAACATACCAAGGAAGACTGTATAAATAGGTAGGGTAGACTGTAGGCAAGAATTTGCCTTGAGGCCATTTAAGTTTGAAGTACTTGTTCTTTTGTTTGTTGCTTTGTTTGGTTTTTGGTGAGTGTGTGTGTGTGTGTGTGTGTGTGTAGTGGGGTTCAAGGATGGTGGGACTGAAGATGGAGTCATCAGACCATGGGTAATAAATACGGTTGAGATGCCAGGAAGTAGATAGCCCGGAATGACATTGTATAAAGCAACATGTTTGGAAATGAAAAGAAACTCTTTCAAAAGAGACTGAAAATTCAGTAATTGAGCCATCCAGGTGAGAAGTCACTCAAGCAAATGGAAACGCAGATGTCAAAGTTGAAGTGACTACAAAATAGGATTGAACTCAGCTTAGAGTCAGAGTAGGATAATACTAAAGCAGAGAGAATGAAGTCAGGGATCCTGGTGGAAGATGCAGATATGGTGAACTCCATAGGCAAGCAAAAGTGTTCTGGGGGGAAGTGTGGCCAGCAGACTTCCTAGACAGAGGAGTCTCCTCTTCCTCTGTTCTTCCTCTCACTGGGTGTCAGTGATGGTTCAGATGAATGTCCACATAGAGCTAGAAGCACAGGAAACTGAGTGGTCACCACTTCACAGTTTTGTACATAGAGGACACATCTGTTCTCAGAGCAGGCTGCCGTGAATGTAAGGTGAGCAGAACCCTGGAATAGGCCGGAAACCACATCAGGATGCTGAGAGAACACACTAATGTGGAGTAAAGGTGATAGTCGGGAGTGTTCAGAGATGCAAGAAATTGTTAGCAGGATCGTACCAGTGGTTCACACATCCCCAGTGCCACCTGCGAACTGTGGCCAAGCAGACTGCAAAGAGAGTGCCAAAGCCTTTAATAAGCAGAAAGGAACATCTCAGGAGTCAGGAGATGACAGATAAAGCAGGCGAGGCTGGGATGATTGAATGGCAGAAACCTTAATAAGTGTTGTAGAGTGCTGACTCAGATTTGGCACGGTGATAACAGAAAGCTGGCTTTGCCTCTTGACACTGAATCCTGTTTTGAGGATAGAGCACAGACAAGAGAGCTCCAGAGGAAGCCATTTTGCTTAAGCCAGAGAACTAGAAAGAGTCTTCTAGGCCCAGGCTTAAAGCTTCACATCCTCATATCTTCTTGGAGGAGCTGCCTGCAGAAATGCTTTTTTGATTCTTTTTTCTCTCATGGGCCACACTCTTTGTCCTTCTAGGAGTGGGTTTGAGGGTGCCACTTTTCTGAAGGGAGGGAATCTTTAGCTGATTAAGACTAAGGTATGAGAATCACAGGATGTGCCACATGATCTGTTTATAGAGATTAGGAGTTCGGTTCACGTGCTGCTGCCGTAGATGATTATATCTCTCAAAAGTATAAACAGCATGTCCAGGGAGGATGCTGGCAGGCCTACTGCATGGCATATTGTTATGGGACTCTGTGATAATAGAATTATTAATGGTTCATTTAAATGTATCTTTCTGTACTCCAGATAAAACTTCAAAATTAATCAGAAAGTTATTAACATGTTTGTTTAAACATCTCTCAGAGGCATGATTATTCTTCAGAATTTAAAAAACAAACAGTTGTTGCATTTCAGAAGTCAGATTGCTCCTCCCCATTCCCCACCCCAGGAGTCTGATTACAGTGTTTTAGCCATGAAGGTAATGAAGGGGTCAGAGTCACTGTGCTGGCTAGATGATCAGGAAGCCTGCTGAAATGAATTATTAGGTAACGACCAGTGAACACCATTATTTCCTTGTTCTTTGTGGCTGGATAAAACCCCATTGTATTTCTGTATTCAGTCATCTGTTGGTGGAAACCTAGATTGATTCTGTATAGGCTATTGTGAATGGTGCTGCGCTACAAATGCATGTGCAAGTATCAATGCCAAGTGCTAATTTAGATCCATCTGGATATATTATCAGGCCTGGCATACCTGAAATATATGATACTGTGTTTTTAATATTTAAGGAACATTTAGGATAACTGTCATTGTGTTTATACTGATTTACACCCCCTCCAGCACAGGATAAGATGCTGGAAAAGTCTTTTTTCCTGGATCCTCACCCTGATTCTTCCATTAGACCCCCTGAGCTTCATCCAATGTTTGGCTGTGGGTGTCTGTATCTGTTTCAGTCAGCTGCTGAGTGGAGCCTCTCAGAGGACAGTTATGCTAGGATCCTGTCTGCAAGTATAACAGAGTATTGTTAGTAGTGTCAGGGATTGGACTGGTGCTTGCCCATGTAATGGGTCTCAAGTTGGCCCAGGAATTAGTTGGCCATTCCCTCCACCACTGCTCTATCTTTGTTCCTATGTATCTGGTAGGCAGAACCCTAAGAGGATAGAGACTCTATAGGAAGAACAACAGAGTCAACTAACTTGGACCCTTAGGGTTCTCAGAAACTGAACCATCAACCAAAGAGTGATCATGGACTGGTCCCCAACCCCTACTAGGTAGCAGATGTGCAGGTTGGTCTTCACGCAAGATCCCAACAATTAGAGTGTTGCTGATCCTGAGTCTGTTGCCTGCCTGTGGATCCCATTCCTCTAACCGGGCCATCTTATCTGGCCATAGTGAGGGAGGATGCCCTTAGTCTGGCACTGACTAATGTGCTGGGGAAGGAGGGATGATCCTCAGGAGTGTCCCCCTTCTCAGAGGAGAAGGGGAGGGGAAGGAACTCTGAGAGGGGGTGGCAGGAGAAGGGGAACTGATATTGGGATGGAAAGTGAATAAATTAATTTAAAAATAATAAAAGCCATCCTGATGGGAGGAGATGGAGTCTCAATGTCCTTTTGAATTGGAGCTCTTTGCAGCTACAAGATAAGGATTTTATATATTTATTGGCCACTTGTACTTTACTTTTTGAGAACTGTCTGCCTGGTTCTTTCATTTGCCTATTATTTATTAGATTGTTTTGTTGAGTTCTTTATAGTTTAAGATATCAATTCTCTGTCAGATATGCACCTGGCAAAGATTTCCCCCATGTCATAAGCTGTCCCCACGCAGTCATTGCTTCTCTTCTTCAAAGGCTTCCTTGATTTCACATAATCCCATTTGTAAATTATTGGAATTGTTCTTTAAGCTACTGACGTTCTTTCCCAAAAGTCATTGCCTGCCTTATCTTAGTGTTTCCCTCTACGACTTCAGACTTTCAGGCCTTCCGGTAAGTTCTTTGGCTCGTCGTGAGCTAGCTTTTGGGCAGTGTGAAAGACAGGCTCTAGCTGTTTTTGTTCTTCTATGTGTGGAAGTCCAGTGTTGCTAGAACTATTTGTCTTCCAATGAATATTTTTGGCACCTTTGTTAACAGTTGGGTGATTGTAGCTGTGTGGATTTGTAGCCAGGTGGTCTGTTCCATTCAGTTAGTCTGTCTGTCTGTCTGTCTGTCTGTCTGTCTGTCTCTGTGCTAGCACTATCCTGATTTTGTCACTTTGTGCTATACTGCAAACTCACGCTTTTGTGACACTGTAAAAACCTTTTGCTCAGAATTACTTCAGCTGTTCAAAATTCTAGGATTTTTTCCCCCATTTCCGTGATGACTATTCTTAATTTTGATGGGGGTTACAGTAAGTCTGTAACTCTTCTGGTAATATAGCCATCTTCACGAGTTAATTCTGTGAATTAAGTTAATTCTCATCCCTGAGAACAGACTACTAAGCACAGAAGCAACCACAGCTGATGGATAGCCCTGCAGTGATCAATTGAAACCAATGGCTTCCTTCAGCCTCAAAAGGTTTTGAACAAACAAAGGAACAGTGTTAGCACCGTGTATACCAAGACACTCATTTCAAAAGGCTGGCTCTAAAAGAGTAAGCAGAGTGGGACTATAAATTGGTTTGGGGGGCAGTAAGGAAAAATAGAGGCGACAGAAGTAAATAAATGGGATGGGGGGAGGACAGTAAGGACAGGGAGAAGTGGGGCCACTCTACCAAAAGAAGAGGAAGAAGAGAAAGCAGAAGTCATATCAGACAACTGGAAACATTCCTTGCAGTAGGCCACTGAGGCAGAGAAACCACAACCCCAAGCCCACCTATTCCCATGGGAGAGCTTGTGTCGAGAATAGAAAACGGAAAGGAAGATAACACAGTGCAGGGCAAAGGCTGGAGACAAAGCTGGCTGACAGATTTAGACCTGAAGTAAGGCGACTATAAAAGCGGAAGAAGGAGAAATAGACTAAAATTGTATATCCTACACTTACACATGGGGAAGGATAAAGTGAGATAGAAATTTTAAAACTTTAATTAAAAATAGCAAAAAGTGACATGTATAAGAAGATGAAGAGGATGGATGTCCTGTCCCTCAGGAATGCCACTCACCGGGTCTGGGCACAAGGCCTGGGTATATGCATACTTTCCCTGGACTGGGTGGGAACGCAGTCTCGTTTGCCCACTCCAGGGGTATGCAGGTCAGCTCTTTGCCACCTTACTTTTCCTTCTCTGGCTATGGAGATGTCTGTCTTCCACTGAAGGAGGAACCTTTGCAGTGCTTTTCACCTGTGTTGATCTTTGTGTTCCTTGTCCTACAGCCAGAGTGTGTGAGCCAAGGACTTGTCAGAGGAAGTTAGATCCCTAGTTACCTTTCACTCCCTAGGTCCCAAATGCAGCGATCAGTACAATTTCCCCTGGGTGTCTTAGACCTTGGCACCTCTAAGCCCTGGCTCTCATTTCTTGCTCTTCCTAGGAGCCACTCTATGGCTGAGACCAGATTTCCACTGGGTTGGACATCGCACAGCTCTGATTCAAAAATTTCCTCTCTAGCTAGAGCAATGGAATTCTCACAGAACTCTCAAATTGCCAAAGACTTATAATCAGATCAGTGATCAAGTCATTACTTACAAATATTTCCCCCAAGATCTGTTACATTTTTTGGCTTAATTTTCTGGTATAATGAATTTAATCAGATGGAATTTAGATGCTTTTTCTACCTTTGGTATTCTGAAGTGAAATGAGCTCATTATTCCAAAAAACACATGTCTAGAGGAATTAAAAAAATTATCTCAACTGAAAGCCACGAATCAAAATAGCAGCAATATGTGTGACTTAAAAATGTATTTTCATTATATTTCCTTGACTCTAATCATGTACTATACACATAGTTGTGAACACAGCCGTGGATTTCTGTACATCACATTCTGGAGCAAGTCTCTGACAGTATGTTGAGAAGAAGTGACACAAGCTAAACCTTGAAAGCGAGAATAATAAACGTACCCATTTAAAAGCAGCTGTTGTAAAACTCCGTATACTACACGCCGAGTAAGGTTAGGAACACAAAGTCACTGAAAACAAGCGGAGAGGTGCGGAACACTGGCACTGTGGAGATACTCCACGTCGAGCCCAAGGGCAAGCTCAGCCTCATTCCAGCCTGGAACTCACTGGGTCCAAGGTCAGTGACTCAGTGTCTCCATATCCAGTCAGCCTTGGGCCTGATCTGCCTTTGGCCTCTGCTCCCATCCTTGGGTTCTAGTCTAGTCCCTTGAGGTCTTTCTTTACTCCTGGCTCATTCCCCAGTTCTGGCCAGTGAGTTTCTGCTGTTCTTCTGTCCCGAGAGACTGAATCTAGCTGGACTCCTCACCTCATAACCTTTACCCAGAAGCAGAAGAGCTGCAGGCTCCGCACCTGTGACTGGTTGCCGCTTCCTTCCGGCTGCCCCCGGGATCTGCTTCTTCCTGTTGCTCTTAGCGGGGGAACTTCTTCCATGCTTGGTCTGTCTAAACCAGTATTCCGTCTCAACAGACTGCTCTGACACAATCTCCCCGAGACCCATTTATATAAATGACAAACATTTAATATAGAGAAGTGTTCTTTCATCGGAACGATCTGTTTCTCTGCAATCCAGCAGAGAAAGCCAAGGGTCTTACCAGTCCATCACTAGCTGCTGCYACATCTATAAATTTTAAAGTCTGAAAGAAAAGAGGAATCCAGTTTGCCTTATTTAATAAACAAAAATCTAATGTAAAAATGTTAAAAATTTTCAGATAGTGCCTATTTAACTAAATGAGCGCATAAAAGTCATTTTCTATTTGGCATCTTTTATTTATGTGTGGGTTTTGGTTTATAAACAACAGATGGGGATAAGTTAACTGAGAACAAAGGATCTTTTTTGGAGTATCTGTTAAGGACTAGTTTTTATTGTACAGGGTGGTGGGATCAAATCTTTATTCTGAGTGTTCGTACAGTTATCAATGTTTTAATATTCTTTGGGTCACTTTAAGATACATTTTGAGTCATTTCTCAGATATTGTCAATGCTATACCAGGAAGAGGCCTTCTTCAATACCAGAGTATACTACATACCTCACCCAGAAGTACCAGTTGAACAATACATGGTTTGTGCCTTGCTAAAATGTAAGTTTCATAATTTTGACTTTATTTATCATCCTGTTTTCAGCAACTAACAGGTACATGGCACAGAGTTACTAGAACTTGGTGGGATATANTATATATATGCACATGTTCTCAGCTTCCTCGTCTGGAGGTCCCCAGACATTCGCCTATGCTAGGTGATTTGTCAGGGCATCTGATATGCATAGTGAGACAGGCAAGAGCTATTTTCCATCTCCTTTGGTCCTGTCTGAAAATCAGGTTTCTTAGCTCTGCAAGAACCCGTAAGGCTTGCAACTTTCTGCCTGATTTCCTTTGCTAGTACTTATCTCTCCTCCCTGCCACTTCATTCGCCTCACCAACTCTTCCTCCTAAGCTAGACTAGGCCAATGAGGAAACAGTTTCAGTAGTCATGCATGTTTCTGTACCCATGACTTTTCTGTTGTAGGAAGAGTTTTCACCTAACTAACCATTTACATGGAGAAGAATTGCCAGTTTCTGGGACCAAAGTCTCAACCAGCCTAGGTTTCTCTTTTCAATGCCAGGTTGCTCTGCCCCCATGATTCTCAATGTTATTTCTGCTCTCTTTTATCTAAGCCCCTGAGTTCTCATTTGGGATCCCCTTAGCTAGCTGAGCATGGCTGCTTTCAGCAACCACGGTCCTCTACCCCTGTCTGCCTTATTCATGAAGTACCAATTCAAATTCCTCATTCATATACATAAACTGCTATCTTGTTTCCAGGAGCACCTTGCAAACAACTAACCTTAGGTGACATATAAAGTAGAAAGTTTCTTGTCACTTGATCACTGGGTTAGTTGGAGAATTGAAAATGAGCCCTGAGCCTAACCAAAAAGCTGTTTGTAGCTGCATGACAGTGTATTACAGTTCTCTTCTCTTGCGATATAAAGAAAATGGTCTTGTTTAAGATGAAAGCCTGCAGTTCTCTGAGCTTTGGGATTGCATCTGTGTTCACACCAAGGTTTACTCAGTGACAAATAATATTGGGTCAATGGTGGTACTAAAAAATTTTGGTGAAATAAAATGAAATGAAAAGTTTCAGAGTGTGTCCACTATTTCTGAGGAGAAACCCTTCCTTTGAAGAAGACAAATCATTTAGCAAAATCCTCTATGTCTTCTCTAATAGAAATGACTATTTACTTAGTTAAAATAGGAATGTGTGGAGTTAAACAGCCTTATATCATTTCAGTTCTTGGCTTATTAATAGACACACAATTTAATAGCGCTTCACTAGGGAAGAACCATTTTACCTTTTGACAGCATTCCAGAAGCATCATGACCTGGCCTGACCTCTCTTTGTGCCACTCCCTAGCAAAATCTGACGCAAAAGCAGGCTGCTTTGAGCTCCCATTGGTAATTACATATCACGGAAGTCTGTTGGTCATCTTTGACCAACACATGACTCAAAATCATCTTTTTAAACAGGAGGTAGATGGGTGAGTCTAGGAGAATAGGATCCACCCCAGGTGTTACCAAGGGAACAGTGAAGACTTTTCCTGACCTCTCACAGCTTTAGTGTTTAAAAGGGTACATTGTTATTCATTATCATTATAAATAAACTTGATAACATAGTTTAAAGGATATATCATTTAGATGACAGTATTATCCCTAATAGCTTTTTGCCAGCAGTCTTTTAGGATTCAAAATGCAAATTACACCTGGAAAAGCAAAACTATATTTAGACTCATGGCACTTCAAGTTAACTGTAACACCATTACACTGCTTTTCTTTATTATCAGCATGTGTTTTGGCTGAAAAATTTTAAGGAATCCCTAGAGAAAAATTACTGTTGGCCCTCTCTTGGCTGTAAGCCATTAATGGACTATGAGATAACCCTGAGGATTTTCATTTATTTTGGAGACAACCAAAAACAGATTATCATTGTTGGACCATTAGAATTAAAGGTACTGAAATTCAAGGCCAAATGAGGTGAAAAAAACAACTGCATCTAACTATTCATATATTAAGAGAAAATAAACTCATCTGATTGTCTAGCTGAGTAACATAGCTTGGATTTTCTTCCTCTATAACCTTCTATAAAGCTCTTGCACTTGCACACCCGAGCATTATCTGTACTTAGAGCAGAACAACAGCATATGGAAAGCATTAGCTTCAAATTAGACTGACAGTCCATCTCAATTCACCTTCGTAGCATTGGGCATATAACCCCTCTGTGCATAGATTTCTTTTAAATTAGAGTTATATTAGCTACTCAAATAAAGATTGTGGGCCATAAGTGAGTCTGATTCATTTTCCCATTCATGAGTGGTATGATTGGAGAGGCAAATAACTTATCCAGAATGTTTGTTATACATCAAAATGACAACAAACTAGATTTACTGTAAAAATCTAAATGATGCTGTGTAGATTCTATGTTAATGGTGTATAAGCTTGCGCCTGTCTGTGTGTGTGTGTGTGTGTGTGTGTGTGTGTGCATGAGGACATATATAGGTGTTCATGTCCCTATTGATACAATTAGTCTTCATTATCTATTTTACTGGGTTTAGAATTACCAGTTTAGAAATCGAGGCAAAGCTCTGGTTATATGTTGGAAGGTGTTTCCAATGAGGAGTAACTCAAGGGGAAGACCTGCCTAGAATGTGGACTTCCTCATTGTCACATGGCCTAGGTTCCCAGATAAAATAAAAGGTGAAAAAAGAAGAAAGCCAGGGTGGCCATCTTTTCTCTTGGCCTCTGCTCCACTGTACTATCACCTGAACTGTTCTGTCCTGCCTACTGGATTCAGTCTCTTGAAACTCAATCAAAACAAATCCTGTCTCATTAGTAATGTCTGTCAGGTATTTTGGTCACAGCAATGCAGGGCCTATGCACTGCATACACAGCCTATGCACTAGGTGTGAATTAGCCAGCATCTGAAAAGTAGTTCTAACTTACTACCATTTGACTAACATTTCTTTCTTTTTCCTTTATAGTGATGGAAAAGGAATAATCCTTCTTTAGAAATTATACTTTGAATGTTGGTCTTTTCTCGGGTTAGTGATAGCTCTGTAGCTCAACTGACACTTTCCCAAAATGCTGGCCAGCAGTAACAAGTTCCCAGGCAGCCAAGTGATCATGGTTCTGATTAGGCTACGATGCTAAGTAGCTTGGGTGTATTAAATATGTTTATTACTAAATTATATTTTCCATGTGGGATGAGTTTATCAGGATCCACTTCTATTGTAAGTCAGGGAGCATCTGTATATGAAGTACAGTTATTGACTAATTACTCTTCAAGGCAGGGCACCAAAAATAGATCTCTTTCTGGAGAGCACGGATGTACAAGGTATGTCGGCTGTGCGCAAACGCTTCCCACAGATCTCCCTCAGTTTGAATAGTTGTGTGGCCGTGCTCAGCTTTTCTTTCTCAGTGTCTTCTGCATCTCACACTATTCTTGAACTTGCTGTGCAGCTGTAGGTGAACTTGACCTTCTAGTCCTCATGGTTTGCCTGTGTATTCTGAGATTGCAGACCTGGACCACCACAATAGCTTTAACTGTTGCTAGGGATTTAGACTAGGGCTTTGGGCATGCTGGATATGCGCTACAGCAACTAAGCTACAGGCATCTCAGCCTCAGGGACGACTTTTCTCCGTGCTGACCGATTAAACAATTGTTAAGTCTTAGCATTAGATTGCATGGGCTGGAAGCATTAAGAGTGGCTCACAGAAGTGTTTGAACTTAGAGATATACCAGTGTGTAGATTAATTCAGTACCTCCACATCCAGTCTTTCTTCAGCCAAAGCAGCACAAAAGCAGTTTGGAGGCACGGATTTTCGTCATCACAAATTAGAAGTGGATTGTGAAAGAATCAGAGTGTGTGTAATGAAAACTGTTTGATTCTTATTAGCATTAGGGTCATTTTCTTTCCAGGAATGGTCCTCTGGATTCTAGTTTGCATACTGCTGCCTTCCAAATGGTGATCGCTTTTCATTTCCCTGCGCTCCCTGTGTTTCTTCTAAATGTTACAGCTCCGTCTTTACATTGGTTGAGGGCAAAGGTGTTGGTGCAAGGTAGAAATGGAGTCTCTGTTACCTTCAGACTGTTGTCAAAGGAGATTTCTTTTACTTAACATAAGTTGCCTCATAAGTAATATCAGTCTTTATGGTCTGTTAATAAAGCCCTTATTGGTGGGGGGAAAAGGTATAGTCATAAATGAATGCCCTAAAGTTTTTGCAGGAAGCATCTACTGCTGGCTGTCTTAACTTTTCTTTGACCTCGTTTGGCTACTTTTAGAGGATTGAGATATTTTAAGATACTAAAGTCAAAATGTTGTTTGGGACCAGGTATCAGAAGGCTTAGAGCAATCTGAAAAGAACAAGCTGAGCGCTTTTTTTTTTTTTTTTTTTTTTTTTTTTTTTTTTTATCTTCTGTGTAATTCCCTAAACCCCTCTTCAGGGCAAACAAGAATAGTCAATGGAGAAAATTTGCCACAGCCTAAAGAGAGATGTCTATTTAGTGTATGTGTTATAAACAGATACCTGATCTAGTTCATGAAGACAGAAAGATTCTTAGATGGCATAGTAATTGAAAAATAAATGTGTGTACTAGATGCTGTTTGTGTTGCTCATTTCCTTCATCTGCATAAATGCTTTCCCCAAAATCCAAATGTCTTCCCTATCTGCGAACCCTGTGTTTGATAATCTGCCTTGTCACCAAAACTTACTTTTAACACCCAAATCAACAACTCAGGCTTCATCACCGATACTCCTAGATGTGTAGAAAACAAGGATTTTTCATGTCTCCTCATACCCATCCTCACTGAAGCAGGTGAGCAGACCAGAACCAAGGGTCTCTGTACAGGCCTTTCGTGCCATGTCAGGGGTGAAGGGTATAAACTCAGTGAGGTCTATACATAGAAACACACAAATCAAGCAGAGGTTCGGCTCACCTGACTGTGTTCTCTAAGGACTATGATTCATGCGACACAAACTCAGGATTGGTTTTTATGCATCAGAACCCCCATCAATAATAAGAATTACCCATATTTGCTTTGAAATTACCAAGGATTTATTCTCCATTCTTTTGGGGAAGGATCGATGAGCCACTTAGGTAGGAATCAAGTTTAAAAAAAAATGAATCCTATGAGGAAGTACTGCCGTGCGGTGTGCTGTATTCATTTGCTGCTGCTACAATCATCCTGCTTATTGGCTTCCTTTCTTTCCCTGACACTTGCCCCAGGAGCGTGCAACAAATGTGGGGGGTTGCTTTTAAAACTAAGGTATACATTCAGGACCAGAAAACTGTCATCTAGGAAATGTTCACATATAAACATTAAAATATTTGTGATTTCTAGTGCTCCAAATCCTGTTTTTAATTAGCATAGCATTAACATTCTTGGAAAGCAGAGAACAGACAGAAAAGGAAAGACCGTGTGACATGGCATTCAAAGATAGGCCAAAGACTGCCCCCGCCTTTCATTGGAGTTATAGTATCTCACCTGACAAGGGCTTAGCCACTGAGCTACATCCCCAGCACTTTCTCAAGATACTGTGGCAGAGTCCCCAGCATTCTGCCCTTCAACAGAAACCCCGCCATATACACCCATGTCTCAAAGACCGGTAGAATGTTATACCCAAGTTTCTTCTGGAAGTCAAAGCATCACAAAAGTGTCTCTCAGCTGTGAATAAAGAGAGGTGATTCTCAACACAGCACAATTTGTGCTGCATAAAGTACAAAAGCAGGCTGCTGTGTGAAGCATGGAGATACAAGAAGCCATGCTTGAGACACAGGACGGGGGAGATGAAGGAAGGCAGAAAAAAGGGCACCTTCCTACTTTTCCTACTTTCCCTGCAGAGGAAACTGGCTCATAGATGGGGTATGGGCAGGAGAGGGGGAGGCTTACATCAGTGAAGGATGTGGAGCCTCTGGGGGAGGTCTTGGGTGTGAGACACAGGTGAGATATTCCTAGGAACTCACAGAAAGCAGAAGTTACCTCTTGCAGAGAAAACACTGCTGATCTAGAAAATACTAGACACCTCTATTCTCTGATATTCAATCCTCTGGCCCCAGTTTCTCTGTTGTTTTATCCGCTGCATATGAGAACCAGTAAAGGAGCCGTAAAAGTTCTGAAATCGTTTACAAAACGGACGTAATTGATCCTACAGATGCTACAAATCTGTATGTTTAAATGGCTTTTAGTGAGGATTAGAAAGTACTGCTCACCCAACTTTTTGCTGAGATCTTTGGGTCTCCTTAATCCAGTGTGCTTTACATATTGGCGAGAAAGATCTCGGTTCCCATGTGTTCCGTTAGCCCTCATCCCGTCCTGTTCCTGCTTGTTCCATGTGGCCACTTTACACCAAATGCTCACTCCATCTGGATGCTCCAGGCCTGACACTTTGCCCTTTTTTCTCTCACAAATCTGTGACTGGAGCATCCCATGGAAAAGAGAAGAAGAGGACAGAGTAAACAGAGTTGGGAAGTAGTAGAAGAGAAGCCGATGGGAGGCTCTGCTAGTCATGTGCCCCAACCTTCTGGGCCATGGAATG
>BDUI01000182.1:250842-289069 GCA_002335545.1 Apodemus speciosus
TTCTCCCCCCAACCCGCTCTCTCTCTGTGTGTATTTGCTCTGGATTGTATTGGACTCCTCAAAATGCACATATTCCCACCTTCATCTATGAGTGCCCTGGTTGACCATCGCATCCATTCTAATATGTACAGAATAGGAAGAAGTCTTACTATGTGTACTATTAGGTATCAGCATGCCCATTTGTACTTAATGTCGGTGCCCAAGGTGGAGCACATGCATAGAACAGCAGAGAGACTCTTCTCACATACCCAGCTAATGTCTGCTCCTGCTAAAATCCCTCTGAACACACACATCTTACAGGGAGTCTTCTCCATGCCTCTTTGGTAGACAATCTCAAAGTCTGTGGTAAGATTTACACTGGCCAAGAGGTTGTAGGGTGATTGCAGTGGTCTTTCTATGCCTCCACCCCCACAAACCATAATAAACTTGGAAGAATGCAGCCTACTTCTACCAGCAAGTGTATATACCCCAGTTAAGGGTGGGACAAGCAAACATGGCCTGAACCGGACCATATTAGAATATCCAGAAACTGGGAAGTTCTGTAAATGTGTAATTTGCTAGTTCACTGGGCCAGGATCCTCCTTGTATCTTCTGATCTGGATTAAACATCATTCCCAGTTTACTTTTAATTCAAGTTTTCTTTGGTTTTATTCACATATCCACAATGAAATCTCGAAGTTAATTTAACTACCCATGTAGTTATCAATTACAAGTGCTGTAGAAACTGTTTTTTAGTTATTTACTTCATTTTTGTTTGTTAGCCTTACGAACAGCACAAAGAGCAGGCCTACTCTATTTTGTCCAAATGTTTTGTACCTGCTGAATAATTTATTTTCCTTGATGTAATTTTTTTATAGTTTGACCAGCCTCGACTTGGCCTCCCTTCCAGAGACTACTATGAGTGTACTGGAATATATAAAGAGGTAAGTAAAAGCGGGGCAGAAAAGAATCAGACACAGAGACAGAGTCATCTGTGCAAATCGTTAATAATAACAAGGACTCGAGCCAAATTTAAAACTCTTTACAATTTTTGCTAGGGAAAGACCAAAACCAAACATGGTTTGATACTATGAACATTGTGACTTGACTAATAAAAATCAAACAAGAGAGCTTGGAATTCCTCATGTGAATTTTGATTCTTAGTTTTAAGTCACATGATCTATTTTTTAAAGTCAACTTTACTATCAGTAAAGCACTATCAGTGAAGGCAAGGAATGGACAGGTCCAGTGACATGGACTCTTCCGGAGCTTCCTGATTCTGCTTTCAGACAGCTATGATGACAGGAACATCAGCTTCCGTCCCAAAGCACGCAAGACGTGGAGTCACATCATACATGGCTGCTGTTGACCTGGAGAACATTTCATTATCTTCCCCAGTGTTCTTGCCTTAGGCTGATGTGACTGTGTTCTTGCTCACTGACAGAAGGAGCTCCTCCAGTCAAAAATGAACAGTTGAGTGTGATTAGATATCAGAGCGAAGGTGTTTGTCCTAAAGATGTGATTCTCATAATTCTTTTAAAACAAAAGAAATTTATGATCCTAAAGAGTAACATTTTGATAGTATGACTGGAATCATCTCCTAGCTGAACTTACTAGCTAAAAAGTGATTGGATCTTGCATTCATGTTATGTTCAAATAACATGAAATAAGCTATCTGTTGGAGTAGATACACAATGCAGAAATTAAGAAAAGTACCTACATTATAATACTAAAGGCCACAATTAATAGCACAGATAACTCAATGGATGTAGGATATCCGAGTGATCTAGTGGCTGTGTGGGCTGCAGCTGTTGGCTTTAAGAAATGTCCAGCTGCTTCCTGTTGCAGATTTAAAAGTGAGGGAGGAACGTCCAATTATATCTTAATTTTCAGCTCAAGTGCTGTTCATATTTACAATTTTACTCTTATAAACTGTCATTTCCCCCTCCATCCTTAGATAGCATTTATTACTTTAACATTTTTTTTATCTCAGTCTATACCTAGTAGTCAAGGTGACATTTCTTTCCTTTTCCCTTTGATAAGATTTTTTATTCAGAAGAGAGTACTTTTTGTCAATTTTTTTCTGTTAGTCACAATGTCAAACATATGACAAACTGGCTGTTTGGAGTTTGCATCTGGTACAGATGCAATTTTACTTAAGCTGCAAGGTTGTTGTTGTGTTTTTTTCTAGTATTATTTGAAATTTCAAATTGGGCCCTTCACTTGGTGAGGTAGCGCTAAGTCTGTAGAATTAGAAACTGAAGTTTGCATTTACAAATGTCTGTGCAGCCAGAGCTGTTCTAGTCACTCCGTGGAGCTAGAACATAATTTTCCAGGTCTTTGTAGCCATCATCTAGACTCTAGATCCCAGAGGATTCATTGATTTGCACTGGCTTTCTTGTCTCTATAGGCATGAAGTTTGTATTGGACTGGGTTTTGTCTAAGTCACAATAACATAGACACTCAATTATAGTATGAGGCAAGAGACCATATATTTCTGTCTCCCTTTCCAAGCTCAAAGCAAGCAGTCTAAGTGAGATAAGACACATGGGACTTCCGGAGGTCTCAGCTGCCTTTAATTGTCTTGTCCTAGTCTGAGCCTTTGCTGGAATTCACATTAGTTCGCCAGGTCAGAATTGGCTTGTTGTATAGTACTTGTGTATAAGGTCAAAGGGAACTAGCAAAAGAGAAAAGTGGACCATTTCCTCTAATTTTTTAATTAGTAGGTTTTGATATTTTTTTTTAAGAAAGGGTTTACTGTATGGCCCAGGCTGTCACGTTGTTGCCACTGAATATATAAAGGAGGTTAGAAAATGTCGGCTGACATTTCTCCTGTTTTTTATTCTATTGTAAATTGGATTGTTTTGTTCATTTCTAAGCTAGGTAGTTCATTTTTTTGTTTGTCAAAATGCTACTGATTTTGTGTATTGGTTTCATTTTGCTCTGTTCAGTTCTAACACTATTTTTGATGACACCTTTAGTATTTTCTATGCATGAGACCATCCATTGGCAAACAGATCACCTCACTGCTTCCTTTCCCACACAGATATTGTTTATTTCTTGCGCTTGCATTAACTGTTCTGGTTAAAAGTTTTAGAACTATCTTGAGCAGACATCCATGACTTTTTTCTGATCTCAGAGGGAAAACATTCAGCTTTTCATTGTGGCCTTTATTGTGCTGAAGTATGTTCCTTTTGAATTTATGCTTTTGAAAAATGTTTAATTATATTGAATTTTTCCATCACTGCAGATTATCATGTGGTTTTGTACTTTATTTTGTTATTATAGTGTTTAATATCTATTGATCAATTATTACTGAATAATATTTGTATATTTTTTTCCTGACATAAATCCATCCTATTCTTAATCCTGGCCTTTTTAATGTTCTGTCTAACACTTATCAGTATTTTGCTGAGGATTTTACTCTTGTCATCGTCATGGACATTTGCCCAGTGTTTTCTTTTATCTTAGTGCTTTTCCTGGCTTTAAAATCAGACTTGGGGGGTGGTTCTTAAAATTTGTTTGTTACTTTTCTACTCTTTTCAGTTTTATAGAACAGTTTAAAAGACATTGACTCTGGTCCTCCTTTAAATGCTTAGTACTGCAACAACAAAGCCATTAAGAGTAACATATTTCAGCTTCCTCTTTTCTTGAGCATTCTAAAAATTCAGATAGATCTATTTGTTTTAAAGATTTATTTATTTATTATATGTGAGTACACTCTAGCTGCCTTCAGACACACCAGAAGAGGGCGTCTGATCTTGTTATGGGTGGTTGTGAGCCACCATGTGGTTGCTGGGATTTGAACTCAGGACCTCCAGAAGAGCAGTCAGTGCTCTTATCCGCTGAGCCATCTCTCCAGCCCCAGATAGATCTATTAATATGATGAAAATTTGGATTTCATCAAATGAGTTTTAGCCACTCTCTCTCTGGAACTGGAGGGGAGTTACAGACTCAGGTGGACAATGACAAGAGAAAAGTTGACTGATTGACTCAGGCTCCTTTGGTCCTTTGTGAAGAGAATGCACTAAGTTGGTATAGACTGAAGTACATCTAATGTGAATAGATATGCAAAATGAACAGAAACACAGAATTTTTTCAACAATGCACACACCTTCATGAAATATATATATATATATACATATATATATATATGTATATATATGTATATATATATATATATATATATATATATAATTTCCAAGATTGTTTAATTGCTCTTGTAACATGGTTTTGTTGTCATTTACTGGTCATAGTAGCTTATATGTACCATTTCTGAGTACCACGAGGTCAGTTCAACCATGAAAGCTATAACTGTTTTCTTCATTAGTTTTTTGATCATGAGGATACACGTTGAATCTCAAGAAATTGCCTGTTGATGAACTCAGAATGGAGCCCATGTGCACCATGTCTACTTTTAAGAACAACATCGCAAAAATGAGTTTAGTGAGGAGTCTCTTAGGATAGATTTCTCTTTTAGCAGTAGAATTCATGGATACTCTGATTATTTGAGGAGATCAGTTAATGATACACTGTTCTCTAAAAGGCAGAAGTAATGAGATGCAAACCAAAAATGTAAATATTTATGCTGAGAAAACAGTGTCAAGGGTAATGTTACCCATAAAAGATCATCATTCCCATTCTTGGAATGTCAACCAACCATTTCACATGAAAAAGTCCTTTGTTATAAAGAAAAATAATCTTTATTTTCTTCAAAACAAAAGGCCCCCCTTAAAAAAAGCTGCTGAGGTATTTACTGGGGGTAAATTAAAATTTATTTCAAGGCTTCTTTTAATCTAACTTTTTATTTACTCAAGGCTAATTACCTTGGCATCCTTTGCCAATATGTTTGTAAATATTTAGCTATAATTATAAACATTCTTGTGTTGTGTACTAATGTTTGTCTGACAAGGCAGAATGGGATAGGGCACTAGTTCCCATACAGGCTCTGTATGTACCAATGGCGGGGCTCTGAAGAGTCAGTCCTCACATACCACTCCATTAAGAAAAGCCATCATGATTATCTTACTTTTTTTGTTTGTTCATCAACAAATACTTGGTTGAACCAAGTATTCATTAAATAATTAATTAAAATAAAATTGGAAAACTCCTCAGTGATAAGTTAAGTCTGAGGGGACAAAAGTTGGAGATTAAGATGTATGAATTCAAATGATGGAAGGCATGGTTACAGAGAGGAAGGTGAGAGCTATAAATTAATTTAGAACTCTTCTAAAACTGGTAGGCTTATCAAACATAGAGGTATGTTAGCGATAAGGATTAAGTACTTGAAACAGAGCCACAGTAGATCAAAGCCAGAAAGAGATGACCCAAGGCCTGTGTATCTAAATCAGAGAAAAGATAGAGCCCCCCTTCCCCAATTCACTAAATTCCAGGAAAGAGCACAAGCTGAGATTTGTAGTCATAAAGATGAGCAATCTCAAACAAACTGAGGTTAAGCATAGAGGGGATTTTGCTTGCTTGCTTGCTTACCCAAAGTGCAAACTAATAAAACCTGCCATGGTCTGGAGATATTCTGATCAAGTGGAAATGAGTAAAACCTTCTTAATATACTTCAAATATATTTAAAATAAATATTCATTGAATTCATGTCAGTGTGACCACTTGTCTCGGTGGTGGGAAAACAGAGGCAACAGCATTTGTGCTGCCATTGAACTCAAGGAATAGACGAGACAAGAGAAAAAGGCAAAATAGTGGAAAGACAAAATGTAATTTGAGGAACCAATAAATACGAATAAAATGGTGATGTGATAATGAGTGGGTGAGCAGATGAGCAATTTAGATTCCATTCCAGTTGGCTTTTGAAAGATCTCTCTGGCTACAGTGTGTAGACTGTACTGTATTATAGAAGAACTCAGAGGAGGTTGTTTGGTCATTTATGTGAAAGAGGATGGTGGATTCTGATGAGGGCAAGTGGAGCTAAGATAACTTGCAAGATGGCCCATTTGTTATAGCTGAAATGTGTACTTTAAGCTTCTCAGCTATTACATATGGGCTATGTACTTTCTCTGTGTACTGGCGCTGATATACATATGGTACAAGGAGAATTGTGGACCTCATTTTCTTCTTTCTGGATTCCAAGAAAGAGACTAACTCCAGAGGGTTTACCCTGTCCAGATATATGCATTGAACAAAGCATAATGGGCCATTTTATTTTCAATTTAGTAAATTTGAGAAAATAATTTTTAGAGATTGAAAGCAGTTTGTGAAAAATCTGTTTCCTAGCATATACAGTAAAACACTGAAAATCTTGTATAAACTTCCAGGTTCTTTTTGATAACCCAACAACCTCAGTCCCATTCATGAGTCAAGGGGGACCTCCTCAGATCCTGTGTTCCTATCAGTTGTTTTACGGTTCAGCTGTGTCTAATCTCTGGTCCCGAGGATGTGCAATTCTACATGCACAATCCCTCTGTAGAAAGCAAGTCTCTGTGTCAGCAGCTGTATGTTGTTTGTGGAAAGTTTCTGAGTCCTTTAGAAAGGAAGCATCTTTCCTGCTTCATGTCATATCTTTCTGATTTGGTACACTTTATAGATTGTACCAGTAAACATCCTGCATAACACACAATATTCCCTAGCATTAATAGCTAACTAGAACACACTTATATGACTTCTAGGTTACTTACTTCCTAGTCTACATTTTGTAGATTTTCTTCTAAGGAAGGAAAATACAGACAACTGATAAGAGCTGAGTGTCACAAACAGAATATCTGAATATGAAACTCCTGATCTTCAGAGGTCACCACCAGGGTACCCAGATGTCAACCAAGCTAATGGGAAAACTTCCTTCTCTTTCTTGGATCAGGATGCCATTCATTATCTCTGCCCTGACGACTGAGTCTTCTCTAAGACACAAGACATGAAAGCTAAACTTCACTTTCAAAAATACCTCAGTTTCTCCAAATCTTTATACTTAGAATCATTTGGCATTTTATGAGTTTAAAAATAAGAAAAAGACAAAGCTTTAGGTTAGAATCTTGCCACAGCAGGTTTGAGTTTTGACAACCACTGAAGGAATTTGGAGAGAAAAGATAATACAATATGTGGTTTGTTTGTTTGTTTGTTTGTTTTTTCACAAACTTGTAACCAGAGATTTTTTTTAATTTTCTGTATTCTTTGTTTACATTCCAAATGATTTTCCCTTTCCCGGTTTCCCCCTCCCCATAAGTCCCTTAAGCCCTCGTCACTGTCACTCTGTTCTACAATCAACCCCCTACTTCTTCTCTGTCCTGGTACTCCCCTACATTGCTGGATCAAGCCTTTCCAGGACCAGGGCCCTCTCCTTCCTTCTTCTTGGGAATCATTTGATATGCAAATTGTGTCTTGGGTATTCAGAGTTTCTGGGCTAATATTCATTTGTCAGTGACTGCATTCCATGTGTGTTCTTTTGTGATTGGGTTACCTCACTTAGGATGATATTTTCCAGTTCCAACCATTTGCCTAAGAACTTCATGAGGAATGGATACAATATGTGTTTTAATAAGAAGTAGTTGCCAGGCTGGAACTCATCCATTGCAGCTCTGGATTCTACTGGAGTGTCCCAGAAGCTTGTGATACGAGCTTTCATCAGTTCAGCAGGACTAAAGGGTTATCCCATGATGTTATCCACCAAAGTTCCACAATCATCACACACATTTGTAAAGAATAAGAACCAGATTGCAGAATCAACAAAGTACATAGAAGGATTCTTCTTGTTTTCTCACATCATTAAAAACATATCTCATATAGCAAGGAGAAATCTGAAAAGATTGATATTAGAAAATTCAAATTACCATCTCTTTCATAGCCAGTAGTAATTCCCTGATGAAAGCAGATAGATTTATATGCTTTGAAATATAGCGAATTTAAAACACTACATTTTTGTGTAAAAAAAGATTATTTATTTATTTATTTATTTATTTATTTATTTATTTATTTATTATGAATACAGTGTTCTTCCTGCATGTATGCATGCCTGCATGTCAGAAGAGGGCAGCAGATCTCATTATAGGTAGTCATGAGCTACCATGTGGTTGCTGGGGATTTAACTCAGGTCCTCTGGAGCCAGTGCTCTTGATCTCTGAGCCATCTCTCCAGAACAATACTACATTCTTATATTTTGGATTATGTGGTCCCATGAGGAATGAGCCCAGGCATGTTTGTTTACTTCAAAGTGAAACAAGAACTCTGATTAGCTTTAACTAGGAACAGAGTTAATTTGGAAATAGCCTATATGAAATTATCTTTTCCTTTCTAACACCTCAGTGATTGGATTTCTAAATGCAAATTCACCACCCCCATACTTTATCCTATTAAAAATATGGACAGAAGCACTACCTAGGTAGTTGTAACATTACAGTGTATCATGAGGGTCACAATACACTGAATTTTTGAGATTCACAGTAATTACACATGTAAAGACTCTTGCATAATTGTACATTTTCACTTTACTATTTTTTATGTTTCATGGTGAACACCTATAAATGCATGTACATTTACATTAAAATTGAATATAAGGGTGCTCATTGTGCTTGTAATCCTTTAGTAGGAATACAAGATTCTTCTGAAACTGAAAGTAGTACACCCTTTTAGTACACATTATAGCCTTCATTTGGATTTACCCGAATACCAAGTCTTAGAAGCATCAAAGACTCATTCACTTATCCCGGAGTTATGTGGCACAATTTCCCTGTTGACAGTCACTTGTCTTCCTCAGACCAAAGTTTCTGCTGGAAACTTGAATTAGGATAAATTTTAAAAGAAGTAAGAAGATCACACTTTATTTTAATTGCAGATATATAATGATGACTAATAAGTAGCAGGTCATTGAGACTTAGCTGAAGTGGGATTGAATTCTCCTGGTCTTTTTTTTTTTTTTTTTTTTTTTTTTTGTTTCGTTTTGTTTTTCGAGACAGGGTTTCTCTGTGTAGCTCTGGCTGTCCTGGAACTCACTTTGGAGACCAGACTGGCCTCGAACTCAGAAATCCACCTGCCTCTGCCTCCCAAGTGCTGGGATTAAAGGCGTGCACCACCACCGCCCGGCGAATTCTCCTGGTCTTGATGTTACTGAATTCAATGAAGACATTTGTATAATCCAAAAAAGGTTGGTAATGCAAATAGCATATACCTCCTGCTTATAAACTAAGTTGTATCTGAAGATAAGACGCAAACATATTGAGATTATGGAAGAAAGATGGTGCCTAAATATATGGTATCTAACAGCAGAATGTCACTGTAATAGAGGTATGATGGAAAAATTTACAATCTTTTGTTTGTTGGATTAACTCCCCAGAGCAGCAGAGCAGTCTCAAAAAAAAAAAAAAAAAAAAAAAAAAAAAGTAACTTGGCCCAAGACGAATCTGTGAAGATGTCCTGATCATATTCTAGAAATTCATCATTATCTCTTCAAAAATAGTTGAAAAAAATACTTCTATATATGTATGAGCAAAGCCAACCTGAAGAAAAACTTTAGAAAAGAAAAAGAAGTAATATGTGTATCTATTTAACAAGTACTTTACAGCTGTATTTTATGAAGGCAAAATAAATTTTTTGAAAACAACATAATCTGCACAGCCAAATGGCCATAAATTAAAAACATTTAAAGCAATATTTTATTGCTGTGTCTCAGCTACAATTAAAAAAATAACTGTACAGGTCATTTCTTTTAGCACTTAGAAAATATTTCCATGTGATTGTTCTTTTTCTTCTACCAAAATTAATATTGTAAAAACCTGCATATGCCACAATGACTATCAGAAACTTCCCCAACATGTTATGTCTTTCTTTCAGGCTTGCACAGCATATGTGGATTTTATGATTTCTGTGGCCAGACTGATTCGTCAGGAACAAAGATTACCTATTGATGAAAACCAGCTCTCTTTGGAAATGAATAAAGTTATGGAATTGGAAAAAGAAATTGCCAATGTAAAACATATTTTTTTTCTGGGATACTGACTAATGTCGACCACTTTCTGCTCCATTCTCTACTCTCTATGTTATTTTAAAAATAAAACTGTACCTCTTTAACCCGGTGATAAAAATGCATAGGCTAGTAATGGATCATTAACTTAGGGAGAACCTTTGAAACTATAGAATTTCCTGAAATCCAAAAGACACACTAGGGTTGGCAAATAGTAAAGAGGCCGTGCTGTGCAACATGTGCATCAAAATCCTTCCCTGGGACTATGAGACGTCCTCAGGATGCAGGAAAACACACAGACACAGGGCTGTTTTTCTCAACAGTTTTACTTTATGTTAACTTGAAATACAAAGTGTCTGCTGAGATCATCTCTGTCCTGCTAGAGACTTGGTCAGAGGTCAAAGGGATGCCACTGATTTCAGACTCTGACACTGCTGAAGTCAGGAAAACAGAAAGACCAAAGCAGCAGAGTCAAGAGTATTTCTGCCTTTCGCCTGGTTCCAGGCAAGCCCTCGGAGACTGAACTGGCACTCTGTTCTCTGAGTCTTCCACGCAGGTATGAGCAAGTGAACTCTGGCTCTCTCGTCAAGATTCAGAGCTGTGATTGAACCTGGCCTCAGAGTTCCTTAACAGTGTAAGCAGATCGCTGTTCTCTTCTGCTTCCATCTGCTTACCACTGTTATCTGGCCTCTGCAGAAGACTAAAGACTAAAGGTCACGGAGAGGAGAGGCATTTTAGATTTGTTGGGGCTCTATAAAACCAACCCCTCCCCCCCCCAACGAGTCAGCCTGCTTGGAGGAGCAACGCTGTGGAAGACATTTGATAGGTTACTTATCGCTCTAAGAGGAAACTGAGTTACTAGAGAACAATTTCTTGCCCCGGGTATTTATCACTCCTATGTTCTCAGACCGTGTCCCCTTGGCCTGCTAAGGCTTTACAGGGGTCACTCTATATTGCCTAGGACATACTTGCCATTGTGTTAGGTTTCCTCTTGCCTTAGACTCTGAGGGTGGCTTCGGGTCAATGCTATCTTTGTATCAGTAGTGTGTATCTAGCAGTGTCCATGTTGTCGTGTATGAGGGAGATACTCAATATGGATTGTCTTTGTCAATGAGTAGATAAGTTAACCCAAAGGGAACATGGAAGGTCTTCTCACCCAGTTCTCATTTTATACTGTCCTCATTGTGTCTCCACACTCCAAAATGCTTTTATTCTTCCCAAGCACTAACTTAGGAGTGGCTGTCGTAATTTTTATCTCTCAGACTCAGTGAACAAAATTAACTTGGATGAAACTGAGTAGAGTGTCATTAGTCAGAAGGAAGGGCAGTCACAAAAGTAGGGTGGCTGTTTTCCTTGGCACTTGCAAACTACCTGCGGTAGACTAAAAATTTACTGTGCCAACCGCCATAAATTACTGTAAACCCTTTTGTATTTTCTACCCCCTACCTCCCAGGTTAATTTTAACTAGAATATTCAGTTACAAAGTGAGGGCAGGAGCCAGTATTTAAGAGATAAACTGGAGATGACTATATTTAAAAAATTATGATGTAAAATAGCTGCAGACCCAACTGAACTGACCATTAGCAACAAATGTTACTTAGATGGTTTAGACAGTTACTAAGGTCTTAAAAAATATTTTTGAAGAATTTTAAGCTTGAAGATTTGGTTAAATTTTAATTATTACAGAATATAAATAAAATGGTAAATTTTGAACCCATGTCCAATTATCTTATGCCTACCCTATACTTTATTTTCCATCATATATGATTATATTTTTTCTAAAACCACAATCAAACATTAAATCCATAGGCTACAACTAAACCAGAAGACCGAAATGACCCAATGCAGCTTTATAACAAAATGACGCTGGCCAAGCTCCAAAATAACTTTTCTCTGGAGATCGATGGGAAGGTAAGTAGAAAGTTTTCAAGTTTGATGTGCCCTTTTCCTATACCCTTCCCTGATATTACAACTTTACATTTATTTACTAAAATGAATTAATTTCAAAGTGAGCGTTAATGACACTCATCATTTGACATCATGAGAAGTCTTGAGGCAGAGAGATCTTTGAAACTGATATTTCTGTATTTAAGTAAAACGTGTTTCAAAGTCAAAATTCCTTTTAAGGGAAATTGAAAGACTGTAGACACTAGCAGAAAAGGGTTTGAAGAAGGCACATTGAGAGACCTTTACATCGTCATTCTATGTGAATTGTCAAACAAGTAGATATTACATTTCTTTTAAATTCTTAAAACAGACTAATTTATTCATAGAACTTCCTATGTTCTCATTCAGGCCAGCTACAAAAGTATTCAGAATAAAAATTAGAAACAGAATTAGGAAGAAGAAAAATCTCAGAATCCCCTGATGAACAGAACTTGCTTATTTTTGTTTAGCTAGTTTCTAACACCCTGCTTTGTGCCTTTAGAAGGRCTTGGGTTGTAGCAGTAGCAGTAGCAGTAGCAATAGTACTTGGTCCACATGCTTGGGACATGAAGCCATGTTTATAGAAATACGTCAAATCTCCCACAGTCAACATTCTCTTTGTACTAATTCTGTAATACAGAGCTGATTCTGGTTAGCTTTTTTGTGAGTTAGTCTTTCTTACATACACTTATTGATGTAGTGTATTAAATAAGCATGTTTTGAAAGGCTGGTCCAAAGCCGCAAAGGAAAACACATATTTTAGCATAGTACTTCCTACACAGTAAGGGACCTCTGTGCGCATAGATGAGAATCTAAGACTCTGACGCACATAGACACTCAATTCCCATATAAGGGAAAATAGACAAGATTCCATCAGTTAAGACATTCTCAACTTAGCTCCTGTAGTTTAAAACTCATGGGCTTCTCTATAGAGCTGAGGTGAATAGCTCAAGGCATGTTTCCCTGTCTGGCTCCTCAGCGTCTCTGCTGTAGCAATGCTGTGTTTGCAGCAGGAAATCCACTCAGGTGCATATCTGTGTTTGAAATGATGTTTTTTTTAAATTAATATCCACTGTTAACAAACAGTTTGGATATACTTGCATTTTCATAGACCAATGAGGTTTTATTTTTAAAATTATGTTTTTCTTCTTTTTTAAAAAATATGTCCTAACGAAGAAATGACAATGAGCCTAAACTCTGTGTACTCTGTATGCACAACAGATATGTTTTTGTTCGTAAGTGGTTGGTCTAATTCTACTATCTAAATAATCATGTTGCAGAGCTGATAATTATTCAAAAGATGATTGAAACAATTGACAAAAAACCCCAAACACAAACTAACTATCTTATTAGGCATTTTATGATGCAGCTGATGCCCTTTAGTGTGTGAACTTCTAACCATGCTTTTTGAAACCAAGAAAGCCATAATTACTAAATGTTTTATAACTGCTTTTTTCCCCAGCCATTCAGCTGGTCAAATTTCACAAATGAAATCATGTCAACTGTGAATATTAATATTCAAAATGAGGAGGAAGTGGTTGTCTATGCTCCAGAATATTTAACCAAACTTAAGCCTATTCTTACCAAATATTCTCCCAGGTAGGTTTGTCAGAGTGCCCATGTCTTCAAATTTGCATTTCATATCAGTCTTTAGAAGCTTTGCAGCCTCATCTTTTTTGTTGCTGGGTGGTGGGTTTTTTTATACAGAGATCTTCAAAATTTAATGTCCTGGAGGTTCATAATGGATCTTGTAAGCAGCCTCAGCCGAAACTACAAGGAGTCCAGAAATGCTTTCCGCAAGGTGAAGACAAAATCTCTCTTTTCTTAAGATTTAAAGCATAAAGAGACACACGGTTATAAATGCTTGCCATGTAAATGCTAGAATGTGCTGATCATTCCCAAGAGGCAAAATGCCCAGAGTTGGTTATTTTGCACTTGTGTGGGAGGAGGTCATTCTTCCTGGACTTTGTCATCCCATGCTGGCCTGTTATGACATCATGAGTAGTAGCCCTGTAAGAAGTGACCCATGATTGTATAAAAGAATACATTGATTTGTTGTTGCCAGTGTCTTTCAATCCATCATAGAGGTGCCTTCCTCAATTGGCTTGATTTTCAGGTACACATGGCACACGGGGGATAAACAAAGATAAACTTCTTTGTTATTGTGTTCTGTAGGGAAGGTAGAGCATCAAAGCCTTTTCTTAGACTGTATATATGTTATCGATGCAATCATTTTAGTCAGGGTATAAAGTAAGGGGTCAGTAGGAACTGAAGAAGGAAAACCCTAACATACTTGTTGGGGTTCTGGCAAAGAATAGCTGCTTAAAAGTTCCAATTTCTTCACTAAAGATAAAAATCAACAAATTTTGATACAGGTCTGGGATGTGGCTCAATTGTGAGCATGACTGAGCATCACTTTAGAAAAAGCTAATGAGCATACAAACTAGTGAAGATGGTCACACACACCTCTAATGCTGGCACCCAAGAGGTGGAGTCGATCCAACAGCCAGCATCATTCTCAGCTACATCGGGAATTTGAGGGTAGTCTGGGCTACATGAGACTTTGTCTTAAATAAATAAAAACTTCAAAACAAATGCTATTTCAGTAAATTGCCATTGTCTGAGCCAATCCCCTTATTGATACTAAAATTTATATATATATATGTATATGTATACACACACACACACACACACACACACACACACACGCGCGCGCAGTTTTCCTAAAGTACCTGAACTTCACTTAAGCCATCAAAAGGAGAAATGAGTTTTCTCACGTATCAGCTTTCCTTTCCGTTCCTTTATTGAACATTTCTTCACGTTTATGTTTGCATAGGAGGTACAATGTTGTATTTTCTCTCCCAAAGCTTTTCTGGAGGTTATTAACTTGTAATAGCTAAAAGTTCTATTGGGACAAGTCTCTGAAAAGATGCCTTGTTTGCCAAAGCCCATTTTTTTAAAGTAAACAATCCAGTCAGATTGCATTTTACTGGGGCTCAGGGACATCTGTGAAGAGAAGCAATGAGTATTGCAGGAACTTCAGCCAGCCGTAAAGACTAGCGTCTTACAGACTGCATGTTCTTACTGTTCACCAGCCCTGACTCCTGGTCAGACACCGTCTGCCTTTTTTCTATTTTATAGGCCCTTTACGGGACTACATCAGAAACTGCGACGTGGAGACGGTGTGCTAACTATGTCAATGGGAACATGGAGAATGCTGTGGGGAGGCTTTATGTGGAAGCGGCTTTTGCTGGAGAGAGCAAGCACGTGGTAATGCCTCAGCACAGCACAGCAGCATCTAAATAGCACCCTCGCCCTTCCTTGGGTTGATCAGCAGTTCCAATCAGTCACATTGTTGCTTGATTTTTATTAGGCAAAGAATCTGTGGATCCTACTGTACCATTGTTCTCAACAGATTTCGCCTTGTACTTCTTAAAAGTCTAGTCATGTCTTTGTCTTCCCCATAGAAGTCTAGTTATGTTTCTGCCTTCATATTGTTTAATTGAAAGTACTTATCTGTTTCCCAAAAGCAGTGACTTTAATGTACACTATCATGTATTAGACTTATAAAGTTGTCTGTTTCCCAAATGACCATTTCCTTAAATACCAAAAAAGTAAGCCACAGTTTATTTGAAATATTAGAAAGGTATCCTATTTTTTAATTGCTACTGAAATTAAGGCAATGTAATGCAATGGCATAGTAAAACAACTAATTCAAATGCTACTTCTTGCTTAATTGAACCAATGGTGACAGTGAGAGTTAAT
Organism: Apodemus speciosus; assembly: GCA_002335545.1. Classification (NCBI taxonomy): domain Eukaryota; kingdom Metazoa; phylum Chordata; class Mammalia; order Rodentia; family Muridae; genus Apodemus; species Apodemus speciosus. Next base: position 266,429 of record BDUI01000182.1, read on the forward strand.
ATCCTGTTCTAAAAAGAAAGCAAGAGCTAGGACATTCTGAAGATGATTTTAGCTTTGTATATGTAATAAGGTCTACTTAATTGACAAATTTTGATAATAGCAGTATTTCTTTAAAATATAGTGATCCTGTATGCTCATTTACATCCATTTTTCAGGGAGGTCAGAGTTCATCTGTAAATTTACATTTCTTAGCATATTATTGCATCTATAAGGGCAGCATGTAGCTTCATTTTAAAAACGTTAATGAAGAGTGAACTCATGGACCGCGTAGTTCTATATTAGACTATTAATGAGCTAATATCCTTTTGTTTTGAGGTTGAAGATTTGATTGCACAAATCCGGGAAGTTTTCATTCAGACTTTAGATGACCTCACTTGGATGGATGCTGAGACAAAAAAGAAAGCTGAAGAGAAGGTAAAGACCAGTCAGAGCCACCGAAGCAAATCAGTCGATAGGCAAAGGCCAACTTCAAAAATATATAGGAAAAAATAAAATCAAAAATTGCATAAAATCTCAATTGGTAAATGCTTGCCTTGTAAGCATGACCTGAGTTTAATTTCTAAAAATTCATGTTTAAAAAAAAAAAGCAAAACAAGTAGGCACGGTGGGACAGATCTGAGTTGAGGTGTTGCGAAGGCAGAGATGAGTCTATCCTTGAAGGTCACTAGGCAGCCAGCCTACTCGGTGAGTTCCCCACAGTCAGAGACCAGTCTCAGAGAAGGGCAGGGGAGGAAGAAGTAGAAATAAATAAAGGAACAATTAAATAATACATTTAAAATAATAACACAGAATTAATAATAAACAGTGGACAAATATGAGGTAGATCACAAAGAAACTTACTCCCCTCTGGTGTAGTTCATGCCATTCATTTAACCTGAGAGGAGTTGCAGTGACTTTGGGGAACACGGGGACCATAAAAACTGAAGGAACCAATATTCAGGAGTGTATTACCACAAATCTCAGGGAGGCCTTATCTGTTTTCTCAGCTGAATCAGTGAAGTGGAAAGATAATTATATCCTTCAAGATTGGGAGCACTAAATGTTACCCATTCTATAAAATTGAAAAGTCTGGAGAGAAAAAAGAAAATTCATAAAATAATATTACACATGGAATGATGGAGCAAATGGGAAAGCGGCAGCCTGGGAGGACAGACAGGGCTAGAAGATACATTTCAAGCCTATTTTTATTTTTTATTTTTGTGTTAGCTAAAAGGAAGAGCCATTGCAAAGAACACTGGTTGAGGCTGTCAGGTGCTCCATTTGTAAATAGCCCATCAGGCTATTTAATTGCTGGCTGTGGACATATGATGTTTGTATTTGAAGGCTGTGGTTACGGAGATAATTGTACCTCTGTTTTCAATGTTGTAATTTTCGCAGGCCTTGGCAATTAAAGAAAGGATTGGCTATCCTGATGACATCATTTCCAATGAGAACAAACTGAATAATGAGTATCTTGAGGTAAGTCTCCGCAGTAATAGGTGAAGCTGGTGACAAGGTCACTGCAACCTGGAAAGGCCAGACACTGTATAAATAGCCTAAGACCATAGCTACCACTAATGCCCTATACCTTCAATATGGATACCCAAGCTATGCTTAATTTAACCTTTCTTGTCACTGTAGTAGATTCCATTTGGTGTCAGTATTTCATTTTAATAGTGGCGAGAAAAACCACATAATCCTTTAGAGCAGTGATTCTTAACCCATGAGTCATAATTCCTTTGGCTAAACTTCTGTCTCCAAAAGTATTTACGTTACGATTCATAACAGTAGCAAAATGACAGCTATGAGGTAGCAATGCAAAGACTTTATGATTGAGGGGTCACCGGGACATGAGGACCTGTATTAAGGAGTCTCAGTATTAGGAAGGTTGAGAACAACTACTTTAGAGTGTCAGGAGTAGCCATCTGAGTGACAAGTGACTGGCTGCCCACAGTCCTTTTCAATGGCTTACACAGGCTGCAAAAGTCAAAAAGCCTTCTACTTGCTAATTATTATCTCTGTGGGTATCACACATTATGTGTTTTCTATTAAAATCCAAATATAATTGAGAACCAAAACAGTTTTTAACTCTCTCTGAGTGTCATTGTTAAAAGAGGTGACATTAGTCACAGTCAATTGATACCTGTAAGTGGCTTGGCGAGATGCTCATTGTTATCCTGTGACCACCACCATGTCGTGACATTCTGGTCACAACAGGTGACATGCCCTCAGGTCTGACGTGACAGTGATGGCCGTTCATCCACCAAGAACCAGTGGAATGTGGAGGTGTACATGCCAAACTGCTTACTCATCCTTTTCCATTTAGAGAAGAAATTAGCTTTCCTGGGTTTTTTTTGTTCCTAGAGCGGGCTTCCTGAGAGCAGAGGCACACTCAAGGCTGCTTCGGACCCAGTTCCAGCCCCGGCACTCTTAAAACTTAGCAAATAACCAGAAACACCTCCAGCTCACATTCTCACTTTAAATTGCTGGCCTCAGCTTTTAGGTTACAAGATCATCAGGAAGATCAAATGGCCATAATATAGATTTAAAATACTGCAAACACTGCATACCGAATAAAGAGGGTGTGGTTATACATATTTATGGTATGGAGAATTATATCAACATGGTGGGGTTGGCCTGACCTTTGGCTTCATTTGATCGGGTATAAAATACACTGAAACTGTGATTCAGCTAGGAAGACGACTGAACTATAACATATGACAAGGCTAATAAAAGAGTATCCTCTGATAAATATTTAATGCTGCTTCTTAACTGTATTGACTTGTTTTGTAGAGAAAATGTGATGTTCATGGAATTAACATTTCTTCCCAAATCATTTTTACCCAATGTAGTTGAACTACAGGGAAGATGAATACTTTGAGAACATAATTCAAAATTTGAAATTCAGCCAAAGCAAGCAGTTAAAGAAACTCCGAGAAAAGGTGGACAAAGATGAGTACGTATAGTCTGTTTTCTAATTGTTCATGCCGGAGTAACCCTTCTCATTGCTGGTTCAGGCTCCTTGACCACAGCAATACCTCCCTCCCTTGGGAGGTACTGAGAACATTGAATTGTACTACGTTAACAACACGGTCAGGAACTCCAAATGAATGCCTTTCTTCACTAAGGCATCTTCACACCTAACTTTATCTCTTAAGTGGCTTCTTTCTAAGTTTTTGGTGGACAAGGCCCTCAGAAACATCTCGGTTTAACAAAACTAAGCTCTTAAGCCTGTGCTTTGGCCTTACTCTGTCTGCATGATATTCTTCTGCTATTAGTCCCTACTTTGTCTATTAGTCAAGCATCTTGTGAGCCCTTCCACCCCCTTCTTTGGTTGATTCATGTGACACGCTGGAAAAGCTACACAGGAGATGCCAGGAATGATCTTGAGCAACAGCCTTTGGATAAGATTGACCTCTGCACGCTAGTCTCATCAGGACTTCACACTATTAGTTTTGACCTTTGTTCATCAACTCAATAGATAATACCTGGAGACTGATGAGCAAGTGTGCTGAGCACTCAGACCCTCAGAGCTGCTTAGTTTGATCTTCTTCCAAGGCCTTGAACCCTGTAGAACTGGAGCCATTCTCGGCACCTAACACCGAGTGCAGTTACAATTAAAATTGTTGAATTACTGAGCAACAGAAAACTAAACGCTCCAGTCTGACTTGAGTATTGACTAACAACATGTTTCATTCATTTCTGTAAATGACTCAAACAGTTGTCACTGGGTACTGGGAAAATAAGAGGCAAATGACAGCAGAGGGAAGATGATAAATACAGCAGAAGCAAGCAACGTGGTAACCCATACCACAGGAAAGAACCGTGCCAGGAAAGGCCCAAAAGTATATAACAGAAAGCTTAGTGCACAGCACGAGTGCTTACATTTGAGTCACTTCCAAAGATCCTGTCAGTCAAAGCAGTTCCCAAGATCTTTGTCATTCATTGCCAGCCTTTTCGCTCTCCACTCTTTTCCTAAGCACTGAATGCAAAGGTTCAAATATCTGGCTGCACATTGGTATTATGTGGGCAATATTAAAAAAGGAAATACTGATGCCCAGCTCTGTGCTCCTAGATCTTGAAGTATTTGCTCTCTAAGACTGGAGGCCAGATACTAGGGTGCTTCCTAAGCACTGCCCTCCAATATGATCCTCTGAATTAGTCTCTTTTTGTGGCATTCTTTTTCTGTATTTACTTTAAGGAAGAAAAGAAGGAAGGGAGGGAGGGAGGGACGGAGGGAGGAAGGAAGGAGATAAAGAGAGAAAGAGAGAGAAGAAGGAAAGAAAGAAGAAAAGAAGGAAGGAAGGAAGGAAGGAAGGAAGGAAGGAAGGAAGGATGGAAGGAAGGAAGGAAGGAAGGAAGGAAAGAAGAGAAAGGGTAGGGGAAGGGAGGAAGATGGTTCCCAAGGTGATGCCTTTAATTTTGTGAAATTTATTTTTGTGCTTTAAAATCACCATAAGCACTCGGGCTATAATGCATTAAATAGTTAGGACTGAATCACCAGAGAGGTAGTATAATAAAAGTTGTCTGTATTTGATTACAGTTTCTCCATACTGTTTCATGAAACCTTTTGATTTACATGGCACTGGTTTAATAGGAGAAAAGTGACCTTTGTTTTCTCTTTTCCTTGTTTCATGTGTCCCCAAGCTCAGGTCCTCACTGACAGACAATGTCAGAAAGACAAACGTGTAGCATCCACTTTGCTCATATACCCTGAAGTCGCATTCCATGCTCAGATCCTCATTCCCAAACACTTCCAGGAGTGATCTATGTTCACACCCATATTGAAAGGATAGGGTTCAGACTATAGACTATTTTACCTGGTTATGTTACAGAGCACTTTGCAGAAATGCTGACACACAAAAATATCAAGTTACCAACTAGCATAAATAAATTCAGTTAACTAACTCGTAACGTTCATGTCTTTTCCCACTCCACGTGCTCCCAATGTGCACATGTGTATACTTCTTGAAGTCAACCACCCTTATTGCATATGACTATTTTAATCTGGCCCAAGTCCATCTGCTGAGCTTCACACTTAATGTCTAGCTGATTAGCAAGAATTTCTGCGTAGCTATATCATTAACCACACAAGAGCAACATTTTCCACTTAAGCAAAATTTAATCTTGCTCCTTGTATCTGCCCATTTTCAAGAAGCTTCAAGTTTGTTCCCACCCTGACAGAAACCAGGGCCTGATCTTGATCACTTTGGTCTGTTCTATTTCATCTTTAGTGCTAACAAAAATCTCTATCCAAAGCAAAGGACCACATTCACCCACTGCTAGTTAAATATTATATAGGAATGTATAAACAGTTCAGTTTAATCATTTCCAGTTTGCATCCTTACCATGTTTTCCCTGGTGCTTTAATTTTCAAAACACTTTTATTTCCAGTTGTCCGATGTTTTCACTTCGTCCTCATCCTGCTATCCCCCCCAAGGTCTCAAGGATACAGCTTGAGTCATGTTCTTTTTGGATGAAAACCTTTCCTGTGTTTCCTGTTGCTTAGATCAGGAAATATAAACTTTTGAAAAGGTCCAAAGTTCCCATAGCTCCCAGTAGCCCTCCATGATTCCTTCACAGTCACCCGAACTCCCGCCTCAGTCCAAAACACTAGCTGTGCACGATGCTTTAAAACTACAGCCGCCAGCCTTTCCCTCATTGCTTCTGAAGTTATTGCATCCTTTTTTATTTGTTTTTGTTTTGTTTTGTTTTGTTTTGTTTTTGAAACAGGGTTTCTGTATATAGTCATGGCTGTCCTACCGCTTGCTATGTGGACCAGGCTGGCCTCAAACTTATTAGATCTTCCTTCCTCTACCTCCCGAGTACTGAGGTTAAAGAGGTTAAAGACACACACCATCACAGCTTGTAGCATCCCTTCTTATCTTATCTAACAGCAATCTCTACATGGCTTCACTCAAATGTTGTCTCCTTTATTCCCTGTACCTTGGTGGCTTTCTTTTCACCCATACAGAACTGAGGTACAGTTCTTTCAAACTTCAGTCGAAGCGCCAGTACAGTTTGATGCTGTTCAAGAAAGTGACTTACGTAGAAAGAAGAAGCCAACATCAATTAATATAATGTGGGCCCTTTGCACATATTGTTCAGAGTATGCAAGCGCAATAGCCAATTTGTAATAATGTTGATAACGTTAATTTAGCAGATAAAATAAAAATGCTTCTATCTTCACATTTTACCTCCAGAGCTGGTGAAGTTATACTTCACTCTAGCTGTTTTCTGTTAAACAAATCTTAAAACCTAATCTCAAGGAATGTGCATACAATGTATCCAAGTTAATCATTTGGCTAAAGGACCTCACTTTGCCCTTGTGAACAGCTCACACCTGCAAAGAACAGGGATTTGAATAATTTTAAAACTTCATATGGTTTCTGGATGCCTATGCATATTTTTTTTCCTTTACCCTGAACACTGTGTCTCTTGAGGTTTTGGTGTAATTGCAAAGGAATTTCAAATATGTCCAGCTCAGAAAAGAATAGCACTGAACTGGAAGTATCATAAATGGCTGGCCAGATTACTTAGTAACACATCTAAACTCGTTTAATTCTACTAAAATGATTGTTCACTTATGTTAATAGAATAAAAATAAACCTCAAGAGGTTGTGTGTTCATGATTAACAAGACTATAAGATTTTCTAGTGAGGTTTTTAGTGTTGATACTGACTTTGAAATAAATTTCCAATTGGTAAATCATTCTCTGAGAATTACAGCTAGAAATTAATTCAATAATGAATTGAACAGAGTAGGCACTAAAAGCAAAACAATCAACATTGTCCTGTTGGGTATCTTACTTACCTCATGTCTGCTGGGTTTTCTGATTGGGATAATCAGATATCAGTAGACTGAAATCAGTAGAATCCTAGAGATCAAAATATAGGATCAAGATGTCCTGTAATTCCCTTTAATTGGGGAAGACATTTCAGAAGCTCTAGTTGCCACAGTTCTTCATGCTCCTAATCACAGGGCAGGTTGGGTCGGTCTTTGGTGTGTGGAACACTCATTGATAGCCCCATATATTTGGTGAATTCCTATCATTTTCCCAACATAGTGCTAAGTCCTACTAGTTCAAGTTAAAAATAAAACGGACTGTCACTATGTGTGTGAAGATTTAACAATCTGGTTAAATAATGCATTATATTATGTCATTAGGTAAGTACAAAAGGTTACATAAAATAGAAGAGCTTTCGGTTCTTCCTTAGGATTTTAGGATTACCTAATATCAGGAAAATGGATACCCTCAATTCAATATCTTAAGGCTCTTGTGCTCAGATAAATCCAGTCATCTACGGTACCTTAATTATGGTCACTACTCCATGCAATGCTTGAAGTTTAGTTCTCCTGCATTTTTGTATAAGTGCTTAAAGTACTACATCTATGGAATAAGAGAAAAGTGTGAGCTGTGGAACTGGGGAGAGTGGCAGGGGCACTTGTGGTGGGGGGGGGTCGTGGGAACTAGGTAGACCTGAATTAGAATTACTGCTACTTATTTATTGACTCTATAATGTTAGTCATTAAGCTTTGTTATGGGTTTTGTTGTTATTTTTGATTTTTTTTTACTTTTTCCTAATTTTCTTAAAAATATCTACTTTTTCCTTAAAAGGAGGTTAGGGGTATAAGGTGGGAGAGAAAGAGACAAAGTCCTTTTTTTTTTCTATTCACAAGAAAATGACATTAGACACTGCACTGAAATTTGTCTATCATGTGGATCAGCAGTTAGGTGATGGAATTTGATAGGACATTAAGCAGGCTATCTTCCCTTCCATTAAATATATTTCTTCCAGTTATGTTACTTAGTGTATACATACATTAAGACAAAGAGTTCAGTAGCTATTCAGTGACTCAGTTTCCATACTTGTAGATTGAAGGTATCATTTGTATGTTCAAGATGATCTGAAAGACCAAGAAAGCCTATGGGATCCATCTGAGAAAAAACTAATAAATATAAGTATGTAACGATCTGAGATTTCAAGAGCATTCTTCTTTCACCCACTTCAGGAAGGCACACAGAAAAAGCTATTTATTGTACTGCTGATTTCAAAGGAATTGCTTTCAGAATAGATGCTGAGAATTGAGTACTCCCAGGGAGAAGGCTACTAATAGTCTTGTTCTTTATTTTAAGCTTCCTAAGAGTGGCTGAAAGGAGGTTGGTTCTAAGTGCTTTTGCAATCCACTAGCTTCACTTCATCTTAAAGGCTGCAGAACTTTGGTGTCCATTTCTACTTTTCTTGGCTGCCTAGCTTTCTTAGGGTAGAAAGAGCTGGAAGGCAAGCATCTGGCTCCTCTCTCAACTGTATTTTAGTTACACCTCCAACTTATACAGCGAGTCCGCCTTTGAGGATGATTCAAAACGAATTAAGCTTACCCAACAAAACTACATTTTAGAAATGAAAATTATATAATAGTAGTTGTATAAAAAATAAATTTCATGGGCTGGAGAGATGGCTCAGCAGTTAAGAGTGCTGATGGCTCTTCCAGAGGTCCTGAGTTCAATCCTTGCAACCGCATGGTGGCTCATAACAATTCGCAATGAGATCTGATGCCCTCTTTTCATGTGTCTGCAGAGAGTGACAGTGTACTCACATAAAATAAATAAATCTTTACAGTAGTCAATTTCTTACTTACCTCCTGTCTCCATTCCCACACTACCATCTAACCACACAGCCCATTCTCACACATGCCCAAACCACTGAAAGCAGGGAGAGAACAGAACACTCTGTTTTCCTTCTTCTCCCAGGCTAATACCACACATAAGAAGGAACATAAAATCACCATTGCTTTAGAGAAATAGCACCTCCATTTGTTTCGGTTTTTGTTTTTGTTTTCTTTATGTGCATTTTATCTTCCATGTGCTAGTGTCATGGTCAGAATTTTTGAGTTTTACATATAAAAGCATCTCCATTTTTATAGATGAATTGAAATCAAAGAGACTTATAATTTTCATTGCATGACTCTTAAATGTGAAAAATATTTTATTTGCCTTGTTAATTTATCTTTTCTATTGATATTTGAGGTATTTCATAACTGAACAGAAGTAACAGACACTGAGTTTTTCTGTTATTACCCTACTTAAAAAGTAACGATTGATATAATTATAGTACTTCAAGTTCTGACCATGACCTGGAACAAAATGCCCTGGGCTTTTGAATCTGTATGATTCTCCAGAGTAGACTAAGAACACATCATTAAAGATTTTGAGAGGAAAAAATCAAAATACTACATACTAGTGCTCAGTAAACCCCATGACCATAATTCTAATTTTATGGAAGTGTCCTGTGATCATAAATAGCCACCTATTTTCTAGAAGATATATTTTACAGTAGACATTTTAATATGTAGAACTCTCCCAGCTGGAGAGTCACAAACATTAATCAAAATGCAACCTTAAACTCTTTACAGTAATGCATCAGAATGGTAGAAAGGTACTAAAATACAAGAGAAGATACTTATTTTTACAAAAGCAGTAAACCTGCATAGGCAGTATTGTAGGAGGCCCATCTTTCCATGCCTATTGTATGTATTGTAGTCAGACATTCGAAGTGTGCTGTCTGAAGTGGCTTAGAATATCTGGATTTTGTCCTCAGTATAACATTTCATCTTAAAACAATTCAAGTTGCAACCTTTTTGTAGTTTACTACTAGGACTTTTCATTTGTTCAGAGTCAAATAATTTACAAGGATTATTTATAATTACCCATAAAATACACTATTGCCACCAACTCAGAATTTACAACTAAGAAATTAACCCCAAAGCCACTGATATGTGAAAAATTCATAAATAACTTTAGTAACAAAATTTTAATAATTACAAACTGCTTAATTACAAGATTTATTATAACATTTTCTATGACAGTGTTGAGAATACACTGGAAATACTTTTCAAAGCATTCAACGGTATTTTCTTAAAATTATCTGAGCATATCATTTCTGTTGACCCTTTCACCAGCTCCAAAGAACATCACTTTTGCCTGACTCATGTTACCTGTGTAAGCCTATGCAAAGGTCGTCTAAATACATCACATTTCCTTATTTCCATTTTTGTCCATACAAATATCTTCTTTGTATATTTGTTAGGCATGTAAATGAGAACCATTTGTTCTATATAGTTCTGGTTTCTCCATTGTAATCTAATATTTGTGTTCACAAATATTTGCCTTTCTTGTGAGTTGTGAGTCATTACAAATTGTGTAGTAAGCAAGTGCTGTTTAATTAAAACAAAGATATATTCTTGTAATCATCAGCTTGCAGGAAATGGTAAATATTCATGATTCAGCTCTGATGAAGCTAGGGAGGATTGATATGTCTGTCCCATCCTGTTTTAAGTGTTCACTGTATTAAAATAATAGCAGTAACAAACTAACAGGAAATGATTCTTTGCCATTTCCAGGTTTATTGTTTTCTAAAAGAGAAATTCCTGAAAAAATGAATTATTCTGCTGTGAAGTCATGCATCCTTTTATGTAAAGTTCTAATCATGCTATTATTAAAAAAAATTTTTCAGGTAGTTGTTACATGCTAGTCTCTGCCAGTTATTTTAAAGAGATTAAACTAGGGCTTATACCTGACTGCCACCAGCAATAGTTACTAGTATTATGACTAACATGTTGACTTTGTACTGCTTATCTGGCATGGTAGAGACTAGATAGAGCTCTGATATAAACCGTATTATTGGACTACTGTGATTTCTGCTAAAGGGATAATAATTGTCACATTGGCTATTTCCCTGAGGTAGAATAACTAGTGAAGCATCAAGACAATAGTCATGACTGTCTTAATTGTATGCAGGAATGCTAAGTAAGATGTTATTAGAGATCAAGAAGTGTCTATTTTCAGTGGACATATAATCTATATGAGCTCGTTAAGATGGGGATAATACTTACGTTGCTCTAAGTGTTTAGTGTATAATGATTGACAGACATCTTCCGTAGTGTCAAAGCAGAAAGATATAAGAGCAATAGCTCTTTCAGGTTTCAAATCATTATGAGACCAAAATTGGTCTTTTTTGGTTTTTAATTTTCATATATAGTCTTGTGTAATGATCGTTTATGAGTTGTTCTCATTTCTACAACTAGCATCTTATATATTTGGGGCCTGTGTTTTTATAAACTCTAGACTCTATGCAGAGCCTAAGTCATGGTACTGACTAACAGATGACGTTTCTTAAAATCAATCTGGATTTTACTTTAGAGGCATCTGAAAATATATCTTTCCTCAATTAGCTATAATGCTGCATTATTATAAGTATCCTTTTGAAGATTTATTTTATTCTTAATTATGTATATGTGTATGGGTTTGTACACAGGGGTGCAGGTGCCCCAAGAGGCCAGAGGAATCAGATCTCCTGGAATTGGAGTTACAAGCACTCGTGGGCTGCCTGATGTGGTTACTGAGAAACATAACTCTGGGTCTTTGAAAGAGCAAGACCTCCTCTTAACCACTGCCTCATTTCTCTCAGAGTTGTGTTTTTTAAATAGGATTTAAGGAGCAATAACTTGAAGTTCATTGTTCCAAGCTAAGGGGTCTGAGCTCTCAGAAAGGCTCATTATGAACTAAGAATTGAAAAATTTAAAGCTATCTAAGTTTTACAAGCCTATGTTTCATATATTGTCAACAGTCCCAGAATTGTCGGAACAGTTTTGTATCAAAGTGTTAAGCCAAGCAAATTTCCCTGTAACTTGAACGTGCTGTAGTTTCTAGAAAATGCAACAGTAGATTTTGTACCATCAGATGCCACCTCAAACTACAATGCAAATGAAACCAACAGACTGAAGACCTGGGTATATGTTGAATTTTCAAGAAATAAAAGTATTTTCCAATGAATTTTAACTCTAGTAGGCTAATGTTAATTTGCTGATCATGCTTCACAGAGAGAGTTAACATTTATTTTTGTGGCAAGAGGATTGAATGAGAAAATGCAGTATCTTCTGTAACAAGTTTTTACGTCTTCCATAGGTGGATAAGTGGAGCGGCTGTAGTCAATGCATTTTATTCCTCAGGCAGAAATCAGATAGGTAAGGTATATCCATAAAGAATTCTTTAGAATTCCTCAACTTTCTCAGCCCACAATTTGCTGTATAGCCAATTTTTAATACTTCTCTAAAAGTAAAGCCGATATTGAGTTATTGGTTCATGTGTTGAAGTATTCCTAGATCCATGTACCTATTTTCACTGTAATGGGAAATTTAAATTAGTCCAAATCATATTAGGTAATTGTTTCTTCCATAACATTCGATCTATACTATAATGATTATCTCATTCCTGTATACTTTTTGAAAGTCCCTTTTAAATATTATACTGGCTTTTAGACTTAATAAGCATCAGCACTTTTTAAAGGTTTTGGAGGTTCTGAAAGCCAACAATTTGTAAAGCCAATTCTTTTGGCAATTCAGTAGTCTGGCTTTAGTGAAGATTCCCGTATTCTATGACCTCTTTATTCCAAAGCTTCCAAGGAATTCCAGGGTGAGGAAGCAGGTACATGATCTTCCATTGTTTCTCAGCAGGAGAGAAACAGTGACAACTGTTGCACTTTATTTACCTGACCACCTGGCAGCCCCGATGATGCACACGTCGCTATCAGTTCAATTCTATGAGGTTTACTAGTCAAGAAATAAGCTCAATGGAGCAACTCCTCCTTTAAAATATCAGATGACCAAGTTAAAGGCGTTCTGACTCTGCTAGACTGAACTTAAAGACTAGTATTAATATGAGCCACAAAAATCCTATCTCTTATTTAAAGAATAGCATCTAAGACTGTAATTAAGTCAGCTGCATCTCTGTAGCTAATGTTTAGCTTTGATAGCACATTTCATAAGAGCATTTTATATAATGGGTGGATTTTAATCACAGTACATAGTGTGGGAGATAATGCTCAGTTTAAGTTAATAAAGTAGTGTGTATAATTTTTATACTTTCAGCTAAAAATAGTTTCTTGACACTGTTTAGTTCAGGTAGATACATGTGAGCTATGACTTTCTCCAAAATGCTTCCAGGACAAACATTGATTATTCTTATTATTTTGTCATTTGAATGTGATGGGAATGGCAACTTTCCAACATATCGAAAGAGCTGGCGAACAAAATCACTTATACTATTTTAAAGTCACCTCTGTAAATATCTAATGTTTACCCCTGAAGCCCATGGAAGGTTAGGTCATATTTACCCTGTTTAAAAGAAAAATATTTCATACTTCGTGTTAACTAGACTTTAAATTTCTTTTCTTTTTTAATTACTTAAGCTCAGGCCTTTCACTTAAGGTCTTGATATTTTGTATAGGAAAGGCCCAGAGTTTTACTTGTAATGCATATTCATACTACAGATTCTTCAATGATTCCAGAACATATTGCTGATATTACCTAGTGGTTAGTAGAATTTAAGAACATGAATGGTAAAATTACTGAATTACAATTATCCATCTACATTCTTTTCTATAGTGAAGGATTAACTAACCTCTGACGACATTGACTCAAAACAATGGTCCCTTGCACTATACAGAGGCAATATATTCCAAGAAAAAAATTGAAATACAATAATGTTATTTTCAGGCAGGGTATTTAGCAGGAACATTTATTATAAGAAGACAATGCAAAGGTCTAGACCAGGGTGAACATTAGGAACCAGGAGTGCAGGAGTGTATAATGACCAGGGTGAGGAAGAAGGTACTGTTTGACTGCAGAGCAATGATGACCTCCTAACGTCTCTTAGCAGGAGAGGAATAGTGAGGACTGTTGAACTTTAATCTGGCTACAGAATAGAACATGAGTGTGGATTAAATTAGGATAGACTGCAGGTGAGGTGAAGGAGATGTTCCTAAGAACATCTCTTAGAAAATAAGTCATTAATTTTCCATGCCATCTTCAATTTTATCATGTTTTTTCAATATATTTCTTCAGTCATTAACAAATATTTTCCATGAAAAAACAAATAAAAAAGAGAAAAGTCATACTTGACATGAGGAAACAGTGTGAAGGAAGATGCTCTATCAGACTTCCTAGAAGAAGTGACAAATTGTGTTTTTGGAAGGACAGTGTACCACCTGTTATTTTACATGTGCTATAATAGCTTACATGTGTTGTGCAAACTTCATAGAGGAAAAGATCACCTAAGCTCAACAGAAGCAGTTTACTGTTGGGGGTTACACTGTTAAGACCTAAGTAGAAGGGTAAAAGTATGTGATCTTTGATGTACACAAGTGTTTGTGAGACATAAAAATGGAGAAAGTTTTCAGTTTAATATAGATGTTAGGGAAAATACATAAGAAGTAGTACTCATTTAGCTACTAAACTTTTTAAATAATTTTATTCTTCAAGATTTTCATACGTAATAAACTTTTTAAAGACAGCTGAGTCTATTAAAAGATACATTTATTTGTTTATAATTGATTATTGATTTAGTCAACACATTTTTCTGGGTATTAATCATATTCCAAGTGCTATCTGATTTTGGGGTTCTAGAGATAATGAGCTTAAAACAAATGGACTAAAATGTACATGAGTAAGTGTGTGTACAAACAGATGAATCTCAGATCTCAGAGGGCTGAGATTTGAGGTGCCAGGATGGGAATGAGCACATCAGATAAAGACTCCAACGATTAAATAAGAAAAAAAAAACAGAATTTAGATTAATCCTAGGAGCCCTGATGTAAATAAAATAAGGTTAAATGATGGAGGGATACTTTTGACTGAGTGGTAGTTTATTTTAGATAGTATTGTGGACAGATGATAGTTTCAAATCCAGCACTGAACAGAAATGTGTATACTTGAGTAGCTCTTCCTTCCATATACTTATACAAGAGAAAGAACTTCCTGAGTGTGGTTTATACATATTCCATGCCCCAGACTACTTACAGAAAAAAATCTTAAAAGAGATTGGCAGGTGAATTGTGATGAATAAATCATAGGTTGCGTAGGGCACTGGCTCAGCCATTTTGCCACCATCAATAATAAATGACTGTGTTGGTTTCTATCACACAAGACTTTTGTTATCTACCTGAGTGAAACTGGCGTGGTGGGAAACAGGGTGGCAAGCATGATGCAATCATTGACAGTGCCAGTAATAATCTTCACGAATCTTCCATCATCTTCTCTCCTTCAGTCTTCCCCGCTGGCATTTTGCAGCCTCCATTCTTTAGTGCCCAGCAGTCCAACTCATTGAACTATGGTGGAATCGGCATGGTCATTGGACATGAAATCACACATGGCTTTGATGACAATGGTAAAGTATAGGTAACATTTCCCTTTGGCTGAGATACATCCTCCTAAGTTTAAAAGTTGCAATTTGTCAGTAGAAAATGCCATTTGTTTATATAGTTAGAATTGAGTCTAACTACATAGTCAGTGTTCTATTCTTTAAATAGAACACTGGGGTTCCTAAGAAACCCAAAGTATTAATGGGCAGTAAGAAATGTGTGCTTTACACTCTAAGTGACTAAAACAAATATTCACATTGAGAAAAGTATAGTTCATCTGCTCAGTAATGATGCTTGGTCCTGTTGTGTGTGTCTTAGCTTTCCAAATTCCTCGAGGGCAGGATCTGAGTCTGAGATACGCAGTCAGAAGATGTCACTCATCCAAGATCCTGTGTGGTCCTTAAGCTGCTTGTAGTTAGCAACTTTGTTTGTTTTGTTGTTTGTTTTTTATCTTATGGTTTATATGCAATTTAGAACTTTATGAACAGTAAGCACATAATTGTTTATATGCATCCGTAAAAAAATCAAGAATGTGGACTGTTTAATTACAGTTACACAAAATTGAAATAAGGACTGAAGACATGTAAACAGAACACAGCAAAAATTATAACAAACTTTAGTTCAGTAGACAGAATTCTAGAAAGCCAGAGAAAGAGAGAAGACAGAAAGAGTAACATCATAAAGAGAGACTTGCTAGATATCTGTTACTCAATTGGTTGGTTCAACAGTTTTAACCAGTATTATTAGTATAACTAATAATATTTCCATTTTCCAAATGGAATTATACAGAGTTGTATCACACATTGTGCAATGTTATAAAACATGGAGTTGGTAGAATCAGTGTGTAAGTTCAAATTTTGTTCCATATCCCTTTTCTTATTCATAGTATTGCAATTATTTAAAAGATAATAAAATGAAATGTCAAAACATATAATGTGTGTATGAATGTATGACTGGACTTGAAGATACAAAAAGCAAAAGATCAATGTCCCTTATATCTGGGAGGAAAACTCCAGGAGAAAGTTTGTTGCTTTTCTTTGTGTTTAACGTGGAGGGAAACAAGGAGTTACTTTTGAATAAAGGGTTCGGGAACATAAAATGCGTGCCAGAAAATAATTGTTGACCGTTTAAAGTCTCAAAATATCAAATTAAATAGTCGTGGTTCAGAAAACATCCAGAGAAACAAGGCATACATTCAAGAGTGTTTATCTAATAGACTCATCTGCAGTAGCATGAGCCAAGTGGATGAAATATCTATCATTTCCAAAGCACACTGACAGATAAAATTCAAGCTTTTCCAAAAAAAAAAAAAAAAAAAAAAATCAGGAGTCAGGAGAGTGAGCACTTTCTTTCATTATCTGCCCCATTTCACAGTCACTCACATAGCAGAATTTTAGTCCTTTCCACCTTAAACTAGAGATCTCAAGATAGAGGGATTATATTCTTTATTCGTGTCAATATTCTTGCTATGATTTTATACTTTTGTAAAATGTCACTAAGGAGTTGAAACTGGGAGTTGTAAGTTGTTTTATCTTATTTTTTTTACAATGGCATCTGAATCTATTTCAAGAATTTCAGTTATAAAACAGAGAGCATAAACAATCTTATTGTAACAAATTTTCTTTTTACCAAATGAATATTACAGGAAGAAATTTTAACAAAGATGGAGACCTCGTTGACTGGTGGACACAGCAGTCGGCAAATAATTTTAAAGATCAATCCCAATGTATGGTGTACCAGTATGGAAACTTTACATGGGACCTAGCAGGTGGACAACATGTATGTCACTCGTATTCTTCAGAGAAGCTTTAGATATGCAATCATAAGTGTGATGTTGGTGCTTCCTATAACAACCCTAATAGCGAATCTTTCTTTAAACAGCTCAATGGAATTAATACACTAGGAGAAAACATTGCTGATAATGGAGGTATTGGCCAAGCATACAGAGTGAGTATATCTTTTCCCATTTTAGCATTGGGAGGGTTCATTTATCATATTTACCCATTTCTTTAAAACTTTTTATAAGAGACATGTATAGGCAGAAAATGAAAAAGCACTGAGAATTACAATAAACACAAGAAGATATACATACCTGGAGAGGACACAGAATATTTCTTATAAATGAACCTGCAGTAATTAGTAAAGGTATCCGTGCAAGTGATTCTAGGGTCATTTATCAGTATAAGTGGGACCCTCAGCTCCCAGCAGGTCAGGCAGCCTTTGGAGGCAATAATCTGCATAAACTACAGACATAACATTAAGGCACAGTCTGCTCACTGGGAAACAGTTAAGGTTTGTGAAATAGCTCCAGTTTTGGCCATGTAGTTGGCCCAACTATTATTCTTCCAGAAATATTATCATTGGAATATTCATTAGATTCACAGTTAGCCTTCCATTTATACTTGCACTCAAGTACTTTATCTGCTTATTTTGTGAATTTCATGTAAGTATTGAGTTTATATCATTTTTACACCTTCCTCTTCCCTCAACTCCTCCCATCTCCTCAAATTTATCTCAAATTCATAACCTCTTCTTTACTATTATTTCATTCATATATATATATATATATATATATATATATATATATATATATATTTGTGTGTGTGTGTGTGTGCATATATGTGTAAAACCTACTGAGTCCCTTTAGTGCTGCTTGCATCTGCATGCATGTGTTTGGATTGACCATTTAGAATTGGATATTACTCATCAAGGGACTCATTCTCATGTTTGCTGGTGGTATCATTATGCAGGCCTTGTTTAGACAACCATCTTATTTAGATTTCGTGAAGGCAACTTCCCCGTAATGTCTAGAAGGCACTACTTTACACTAGGTGTCCAGGGCCTCTGGCTCTTACAGTCTTTCCACCTAAGTACTTTTAAGAACTTTGCTTTGTTTGTAGCACCATTTTAGGTGCTACTGATGTACCTATCAGTAGCTTCCATAAAGGAGAGCAGTAATTGAGGATGTGAGTATGAATTAAATGATGAGTTGGTGAATACCAGTGTGGAAGAGAAAATAGGGAATTCTACAAAAGGCTGGAAGAATGGTGCTTTTAGAAGCAACAAGGAGGGATGGTTATGAGTTTGAGTGTACCTCTTGACCCTGAATCAGCTCATGTGTGAGAAAATGAGCAGTCTACTTGAGGTGACATGAAGGATAAGGGTCCACAGAGAGAACGAGGTTTTCCCAGCTGTGTAGAATGGTTGAGGACTGAATAGGATTATCTGGCTATTCATTACTGAAGTGCTGAGAGTAAAGGGTGATTGTGTCAGGGAAGTGTAAGTAAGCAACACAACAGAACAGATCGATGACTGGTGGAGGTGACAGTGTGTCTATAACATATCCTCTTCAAAGTATGAGGTCTGGAAGATGAAGTCAGATAAAAATCCTAGCGGATGCATTACTACTACCACGAACGTTGGGTAATTAATGTTTCTGTTTCTCACTAAGTGGCAAATTGTATGCATTTTACCTCTCTGGGTGCTGGATAAAATTTAATTTCCTATAAGTATTCTTGAGCATTTTTCTAGATTTAGCTAGATTGGCTAGAAGTGGTTTGCTTCTTTTGGGACTTGTTTGTACAACTTGTTAGTTGCAACTAAAACAGTGTCTAGTTTAGAGCTAATTGATCCCCGCTACTGGGGTCAAGCCTTCCCTGTGGATCTTGAGTGTCTCCATCCTTAGCATACTGTGCCCCAAGCATTGTTATCTGTAATCCTCTTCCTGTGATCTCCAGATTAACACAAAGCTGAATATTCAAAGGCAACCTGCTCTGATCTTGGAATCTTCTTTCAGAATTTCTCTTCCTTGGTATTCTGGCCAGTGTTACCCCAGATAATCAATCTATTTCTCATCACCTCAGAGCCCTCCAGCCGTTGACTGACTTTCCTCTCCCTTCACTATCACATAAATGCTCTTGGAAATGTAATATAAGCCTGTTATAGAACTTATCTTTGTTCTTAACTATCTCTCAGGGATGGTCTTGTTTTATAAGGTGTGATGTTAAAGACTGAGTTCCAGTATTATGCAAATCATTGTATGATATGTTAGTTCAACACTTGGTTGAACTAACCCCTGTGACTGTGTTAACTGGAAGTGGTGTTAGTATTAACACTTTTGATGATTCTGCTATATTGCTCACCTTAAGGAAGCTGAGAATTGTTGTGATAAAAGAAAGTACAATTTACTTATGACACTATATATGACACTATATATGTTTCTGCATGTAATCACCTGTCCCTCTCCTTGACTGTGAATTCCCTACATGGAAGAGGCATAGGCTTTCCATATATACCAAAACCTTTATACGGTAAAGGCTCACTATTCTATGTTGATGATAAAAAGAAAGAGCTGAAATAAATTTTTTACTTATGTAATTGATGAATTTCTTTATAAGAAATTAGAAATGCTGGCAAGGTAGCTCAATCCATAAAGGCATTTGCCACCAAATCTGACCGCCTGAGTTGAACCCTTAGACTCACTGGGTAGAAGGAGATAATTACGTCCTGCAAGCTGTCCTCGGAACTCCACACATGTATCAGAGTACACTCCCGTATACTTTTCATACACTCATGAACACACCCACAAATTAACTAATTAATTAAATTGAATTTTTAAAAGAAATTACAAATAACTGCTCGGAAAGTTTATTATTAATCCATTTTTATATTGTCAATAGCAGAGCAAAACTAAATTTCTCAATAGTGAATATGAGTCTTTAAGATTTCACAACATTTTCTGAAATTCAAGAGGCCAGAATGCCTTTCGCTTGATGTTTTGGAAGTTAATCTCAGAGGACTAGAATAGCTACCTATCCTTAACCCCGGATCATAGGACACTAAGGTCCTAAAGAATCTCAAGAGAATCCCTTAAACTTTTGGCAAGAATCACTCAGACTAAATCTGGTGTGAGCCTATTTTTCTAAGAGTAGTAAGTAAGCTAAATATAGCAATTGCAGACAACTCCCTTGGCAAGCCATTCTTCCAACGGGCTGGACTCACCCATCTATCCATGGAACAATACTAAGGTGAGACTCTCATCATATATTCAAGTCAACTTTCACAAAACTGACATTTAGTGTGATCATCTGATATGCCAGGCTCTTGTCATCTGCTAATCAGTCTCTTATTCTTTCTGAGCATTTATAGACGTATTTTAGTCTTCTTAATCCATGAAAATGTTTCAGGTTTCCATATCTAAGTGTATTGTTACAGTCGTTTGATATAAAGGCAAATTACTTGGTTACCTAGGCTTTTGGAATAGGTTTTTGTATACATTTACAAATTCTAAGCTTTTGTTTTATTACCTAGGCCTATCAGAATTATGTTAAAAAGAATGGTGAAGAAAAATTACTCCCTGGACTTGACCTCAATCACAAACAGCTATTTTTCCTGAACTTTGCCCAGGTACTATGTCATATTTACTCATACACATGTACATATACACCACACATATTATTAGAAATTAATGATTGATAAATGTGAAAATACTTTTGAGTTGTAATTTTATCCAATCTGGATATTGCATGCTGAGTTTTCTTTTAATCAATTGGGGCGGAACATTTGACTTGACTAACTTGCATTATTTGCAACAAGAATGTCAGACCATGTTCATCATAAATTATATTTCCAGATGCCTTCCAATGTACATTATTTGAAGAGTTAATGGTTGAATGCAAATTCCAAATTAATTTTCCTTTTTCTCCAACCTACCCACAACACTCCATGATTATACCTGAGTATGTTGTTTTTCTTTGTCTATTCATACTTCAAGGTATGGTGTGGGACCTACCGGCCAGAGTATGCAGTCAATTCTATTAAAACAGATGTACACAGTCCTGGCAATTTCAGGTATGTAGTTATGAACAGCAGCTAGGCTACACCAGTGTTGACGCTATCACTTCCATGCTTCAAATTTGGCTTTTTCTAATTTTTACCCTATGGCACTTAGGAATAATGTTAATGTGTCCGTGTGCATGCATGTATTCATATGTGATAGCATATATGTGTATGTTTGTGTGTTTGCTTGTATTTGTGTCTATGAGTGTGAATATGTGTGGTGTGTATGCACATGAGTATGAGTGCATGAATTCTGTGTGCATATGCATATGTCTGTGTCTGACTATTTGTCAAAAATAGGGCTCAACAGACCACACTGGATAATGCTTCCAGAAGCACAGCTCTAGTTGTTCTGTCCTCCAGAACACGTATATCCTATGCTCAGTACCTGATGGACGGCAAAAAAACAAAACAAAACAAAAAGTTATCTCGTAACAATGACCTGATAGAACCACTAGCTAGTAGAATATAGTTCTAAGAGGCTGTGAATATGAGTTTCAAATCCCACAGAAAGATTTAGATTCTACTTTAAGGGAAGCTTTTACTAGTTGGAAGTTCTCTATCATTGAATAACCTTATCCCCATTACTCCAAGAGATAGCACATTACAGCCCAGATCAGAAAACAGCCCGGCAAGGCTACTAGGGGAGTGTCGTTTGGGGTAGAAGAGTGTGAACATGTAAGTATGAGTTCGATTATTGGAAGAGAATCAACCTTTGAATGTTGAATTCTACATACCCCTGTCAGTTCGGACAGGCGACCTAGTGCAATTCCTTTCTCTCACACTGTAACATTTAACATGCACTTGCTGATCAATAGCACCATCCAAGAAGAAAACTGGAAAAAAATAAAAACTAAAAATTTTGTGCTTTGGAAAATAAAGTTTGAGAACAAAAGAGAAGTTATTAGTCATTTTTTTAAACTCTACCTAAAATGAATGGGAAAACATTAATTTTCTAACTACTGAGAGGAGCACATTTAATTGTAAAGTCTTAAGTCGCATCCGTAAAGATCTTAAACTTTGGTGACTGCATTTGGTTTCTCCTAATGCCATCACTGCCACTGTCACCATACATCCTCTGACTGAGTAACTCTTTAAAAATTCCTTTGCCCAACAACAGATTGTTGCATTTTACAATCCCTACAGAGGGAGTTATGACTGGTCCTATTAACTACCCATACTAACTGCTTTTGGGTAACTGCTTTCCAGAGAAAGTCTTTGTGGATCTATTCTCACTATGGTTTAATTCAAGAGACTTTTAGTTTAACTTTTTTTTCACATTTTTTTTAAATTTCTGTATTCTTTGTTTACATTCCAAAGGCTTTCCCCTTTCCCAGTCCCCCCCTCAGTCCTATAAGCCCTCTTCCCTCTGCCCATTCCCCAATCACCGCCCCCACCATTTCTCTGTTCTGATACTCTCCTACAAAACTGGATCCAGTCTCCTCCGCACCAGGGTCCTCTACTTCCTCCTTGGGAATTTTTTGATTTGCTAATTGTGCCTTGAGTATTCAGAGCTTCTGGGCTCATTAATATTCACTTATCAGTGATTGCATTTCATGTGTATTCTTTTGTGATTGGGTTAGCTCACTTAGGATGATATTTTCCAGATCCAACCATTTGCCTACAA
>BDUI01000182.1:290881-321735 GCA_002335545.1 Apodemus speciosus
AAACAAAAAAAAAAAACAAAAAATAAAAAACAAAAAGAAAAAAAAAAACACGGGTTTGGTTCTGAGCACACATGTGAGGAGGCTCAGAAACAGATTTGACTCCAGCTCTAGGAGAGCCAGTTCCCCATTCTGGCTTCTGCTGGCAGCAAGCATGCACATGGCACACACGCATGCACATGTACATGCACACACGCAGAAAATAACACTCATACACATAAAATAAAAATGTTAAAAGTATTTTTTTAAAAAAATCTGTTATGGGTGTAGCACCATTTCCAAGTCAGCTCATAGTTCCATGCTGAAAGTGGCTTATTTCTTTGTTTGCATAGTTTTTGATGTCTATGAGTGTTGACTAAGTAACATGGGGAGGTGAGCATGTGACTACTTTTGTCTTAGGATTATATTGCTATGAAGAGACTCCATTACCATGACATTTCTTACGAAGAAAAATATTTCCTTGGGGCTAGCTAATGGTTTCAGAGGTCTACTCCATTATCATGGCGGGAAGCATGACAGCATGTAGACAGACATGGTGCTGGAGGAGCTGAAGGTTCTACATCTGGATCTGCAGGCAGCAGAAGGAGACAGTGTATCATACTGGGCATAGGCAGAGCATATGTAAGACCCCAAAGACTGCCTCCACAGTGACTCTCTTCCTCCAACAAGGCCACACCTACTCTAACAAGGCTGTACGTTTTAATAGCTCTACTTCCTGTGGACAATCCTTCAAACACCTGAATCTATGTGGGTCATACCTATTCAAACCACCACAGCATTCTATCCCAATATTTTCATATAAACATGTGAAGTCATTTATATCTTTAATTTTTTTTATTCTGACACCAAAGATATTCTATTTCGCCTTCATACTAAGAGAAGTATTTGTATATTATAAGAATAAATGGAAGGCCAACCTTTTAACAGGGAAATTACTACTTTCTCTGGAGGTAAAGGGATTTCTTTGGCAAAGGTTGAGGTTACATTTAGTTTTGGAAATAGGCCGCTTCCTAACCATTCAAAGTAAAACATATTTTAAAAGAACTTTAAAAACCAACAATCCATGAGTTATTATTCAAAATTGGTGCCAGGTGGTTTATCTGAAAGTATTTTCAAACTAGAGGAAGAGTATTAACCCCATACTTAAGCTATTACATCCTGAAAAACAAAGATGAACTATTTCAAAATTGAAATATCAATATATTTATAACAATCTTTTCAACATTTTATGCAGCTGCTTTTGGTCATTATGGGTACTGGGTTTCCTTTTATGGATCCATATGCTTAAGCTAACAGTTCTTTTGAAATGTTTTTCATTTACCTTAAATATTATTATCAACTCCTGATATTTTATAACTACCATGATGGGTTTTGATGACCTGTCTGGTCAGTATATTTTCATCTACATAATATTCTATGTGGTGGAATATATGGTTCCAACATGGTTTTGTCATGAAAGCATCATAATACTTAGGAATTTGTAATGATTGGTTAGTCTCTTCATGAATGGAACCAGTTAAATTGGAATCTAAGCCATTAATTTTAAAGAACTAATAACAGATTTTCAGAGGACTTATTAATTGAAAACATATTATTCAATAATTTTTAAAAATCCTTTTACTAGCCAGGTGTGGTTGTGCATGCCTTTGATCCCAGCATGTGGGAAGCAGAGGCCAGCTGATCTATGTGAGTTCCAGGTCAACCTAGTCTACAAAGTGCATCCCAGGACAGCTAGAGCTACATAGTGAGATCTGTCTCAAAAAATAAAACAAAATAAAATAAAATAATGTATTAACTTTTAGACAGAAGTAATATATCATAGTCCATCCTCAGTCACATAGGTAGATAGACGTTCAGCTCCCTAGATCTTGATTTTTTTAACACAAATGATTATTTCACAAGATATAAAAAACACCAATACAGTTGACTATTTTACATAGTAGAGTGAAAGTTTTGCATGAATCAGGTTAAAGAAACAATGAAACTGCCAGGCAGTGGTGGCGCACGCCTTTAATCCCAGCACTTGGGAGGCAGAGGCAGTCGGATTTCTGAGTTYCAGGCCAGCCTGGTCTACAGAGTGAGTTCCAGGACTGCCAGGACTATACAGAGAAACCCTGTGTTGAAGAAAAAACAAAAACAAAAACAAAAAAACCAATGAAACTTTTCATGTTCTATTAATAAAAATTTATGTAAATATTGCATACAATACTAGCAAAAAAAAAAAATATGACCTCATTCTTAGAGAAGAGATTTGTTGTATTCAAATTGTACCCAATCTTCAAAATGATTATTCATACCATGTATCCAAGTATAAATATCAAACATTAATTACTAACCTGGGAAAGAAAGAGGAACCCTAGTGTGCTGCTGACCTGATTATGCAGAATCAAATTACAGAAAAGGCTTGAATAGGAAAAGAGGAAATAGAACAGAGATGAAGAGATGCTGACTCTTGTGTTGACTCTATCTACAATGCTAACTCCCAGCACTCTTTTCCCACAATTAGACTTTCTTTGGGGTGTTACATGACTTAAATTTCAACAGAGGCAGGTGTATCTTTATGAGTAGAAAGAAATATATAATTACAGAATCTATTTGGACATTTTCACTGATGTTCTTCTATTTACAACACACATTGAGGAAGGGGCTTTAAGTAACAACAAAACATTGAGGTTCTTCCATTTTTCATACACACACACCATCAACCAGGGAGCTACCTCCTCAGAGTAAGGATGCCTCCAGCTGCCATCACCTCCTCTCCCCAGTACCTAAGTGATTGACATCCCTTCTCCACTGAAAGAGTGGTTAAGTGTAAATCACCAAAGACCATCAAAACTATTAACATCTAAGATGTTTTCTTCTTTGAGATAAGGTATTGCTGAATAGCTCAAGCCAGTCTTAAACTTACTGTCTTGTATATTCCTGAGTAGGTAAGATTCTGGGTATGTGGACATTGTTGTCATCTTCTAAGATCCTTTTCACCTATGCAATGCTTTGGCTCCATTTATACTACTGAATTGCCCGACCTCTTTTTCCCATTTGTACCTTATGAACAACAACAACAACAACAACAACAAACAACAATATGTTTCTCACTATTCAAGAGACTGGAAGTCTAAATAATAACATAGCCAGATTCTGTTGAGTGGTATCTTTGATGATGCAAACTTCAGTCTTTTGCATGCATCTGCTAGTAGAAAGAATGGGCTTAGGTTTTCACATTTAAGATATGTGTTTTCTTAAAACAATGAGATTAAGTTAGCTCTAAGCTCCTAACCAAAGTTAGAAATGAGTTGGCAGTCTATCAGTGTATTGTTCTGTTTTCTAGATGCAAGAACCCAAAGTCATCACATGGATCTAGAGATTAGGGTGTAGCCTTCAACTCAGGTCTTTCAAATCCATGACATCCTGGTGTGTAATGTCAGCAGAGCCTCCACTCTTCAWATTCAGATTCCTGAACATCCATGTGCCATTTTGTCAAAGGCCCTGTCATGGCCTTGCTTACAGTAGAGGAATGCTTGTGTCCTTCATATAACCTTCAGAACTGCATCCAAATCCAATATAGGCCTGTTGTCTCCCTCTGAAGTGTACTTCTAGATATAAAATTTTCAGCATTAAACAGCCTCTCTTAACCTTGAACCCCTCCCCTGTACCAAGAAGATATAGTTCTAAGACTCCCCTTAACAATCCTAAACTACAAACAGCGCAAATGATTGCCTTTCCCAAGACAGAGAATGGAGACCATGTGGTGGGATGGAGCAGCCGCCCTGTTTATTAATGGATGACACATTGGGAAGTCAGGTTTAGAAATAGCCCATTCGGATCTTCTTCCTTTCAGGGAGAAGGAGAGAAAATGCAGCCTCTCTGTCAGTTGTTCCACAGTAACAAACAAACAGCAAATACCTGCGCAGTTTATTCTTGATTGTCCTTTGACATGTGTGTTTTCATCGTGACCGAGGAAGAGGTCATTCATTCAGCATGGGCCAAGTGTGCATGTGCATATAAATCACTTAATTGGCTTTGAACATTCAACTGAGACCAGGCTACCCACAGCAAGATGCTTACAGCCTAGTGAAGTTATAACAGCTTTGATAAGGATAGGACAAGTCTAAGGGGTCAATTTAGATAGTAGTCAGAAAACAATGCTTTCCTAGTCAGGGTTATCATTGCTGTAATGGAACATCTTGACCAAGGAAACTTACAGAGATAAGATTTATTTGGCTTATGCTTCCAAATCACTGTTCATCATTGA
Source organism: Apodemus speciosus (assembly GCA_002335545.1). Lineage (NCBI taxonomy): Eukaryota > Metazoa > Chordata > Mammalia > Rodentia > Muridae > Apodemus > Apodemus speciosus. Next base: position 295,131 of record BDUI01000182.1, read on the forward strand.
AGAAAGTCAGGAGAGGAACCTGAGGCAGGAGCAGATGTCCTGAGGTCATGGAGGGTTGCTGCTTACTGGCTTGCTTCTTATGGCTTGCTCAGCCTACTTTCTTATAAAACCTAAAACTACTAACCCAGGGCTAGAACCACCCACAATGGGCTGGGCCCTCTCATGTCAACCATCTTAACTAAGAAAATGCTCTACAGGCTTGCCCACAGCCCAGTCTTATGGAGGTATTTTCTTAATTAAGGTTCCCACATCAGATGACTCCAGCTTGTGTCAAGCTGACATAAAACTATCTTGCATAGCTACCAGGAGATGATGATGAAGGCATGAAGGTGTTAGCCATGTCCTAGCTGAGAACTGATTTCCCATGCTAGTGGGCTCCATCACAGCAGCAGGTCATGATTGATATGAGGAATGAAAATATATGTGTCCAGCATAGATTGAGCTGCATACGGAATTTGAAAGAAAATGTACTACAGGCACTGGATTCCCTTTAGCTGTTGCTGGAATTAGGTGTGAGAATTATAGATTCTGATTTAAGTTTTTAAGGATCAGTCAGACTTCTGCATATGGAAAGTCTGGAAGGGAGACAAATGCTGAAGTATGTACATGCACTTACCCACCACATACAGTGTTCATCCACTTACCCACCACAGTGTACATCACATACAGTGTACATGTGCTTACCCACTACACACAGTGTACGTGCACTTACCCACCACATATAGAGTTACATGCTCACTTGTTCCTTTTCTTCCATCACTGAAAAGCGCTGGCCTCTGAGCTTTACCTCTCAAACTTAAAAGAGGGTAAAGTGGTCTCTGGAGAAGGAAAAGGAATGAAGCTGGCTCAGTGCTGATGAGATGAAGTCACCTCTGCCTTGTTTTATTGATCTGATTCCCCCTTCAAATGTTGCTTAGTTCAGATAGTGGGTTGAATGAGTTTGTTTTGAAAAATGGGCATTTTTTTTCTTGCCCTTGCTGAATCCAGTTTCTGATATGTAAGGAGTCCGTTGGGAATGACAACCACAAAAACTTCTCTATGTTCCCAACTAATCAAATCAACAAAAATCAATAACAAAAGTTGGGAGAGATTAATCAGAATATATTATCTAATATGTATATGCAAATGTGAAATTGTCAAATAACAGTTAATCAAAATTTAAAAGTATTATACATACTTAATAAAAACATTTAAATAGCTTTCTAAAATTATTGACCATTTTATTATGATTATGGCAAAACAAACTATTAAAACACTATTTAAATTGTTCTCTGAGCATTCTCAAGGAACAAAGAAAAGTCATGATTGTCTTTTTACTAAACTTCTCAAAAAATTTCACTTTCAAATATTGTTTATCTTAAACAAACATGTAACATACCTTTAAATTACAAATCCTTATCTTAAAATCTAGTGATAGTGTAACAACAGCTTTGGTAAATATATTAGATGTATCTTACAGATACAAACAAAAAACCAAAMCAAACAAACAAACAAAACCCTTAGAAAGTCTTCAGACAGGCTCCAAAGTCTGTGCTCTTAACACCTGCATGGTTAGTACCTTCCTTTTTAAGTACAGCATTAATGAGAAGAATCTAATTCATCACACCAAGTTTCTGTTTCTGTTTCTGTTTCTGTTTCTGTTTGTTTCTGTTTCTGTTTCTGTTTCTGTTTCTGTTTCTGTTTCTGTTTCTGTTTCTGTTTCTGTTTCTGTTTCTGTTTCTGTTTCTGTTTCTGTTTNTGTTTCTGTTTCTGTTTCTGTTTCTGTTTCTGTTTCTGTTTCTGTTTCTGTTTCTGTTTCTGTTTCTGTTTCTGTTTCTGTTTCTGTTTCTGTTTCCGTTTCTGAATTCACTCTTTTGAGCAGCATAAAAAAATCTTCTGCACTGGAGCTAAAGAGATGGCCAGGCTCACAGCAAAAAGACAAGAAGACTTCTATGGTTTCCAGCGTGATATGGACACTTAGTGTCTAGTGCTGATATACTTCTTTTCGTTTGTTTCAAAGGATCATTGGGACTTTGCAGAACTCTGCTGAGTTTGCAGATGCCTTTCATTGCCGCAAGAATTCGTATATGAATCCAGAAAGGAAATGTCGGGTTTGGTGATCTTCACGAGAAATGGAGCCTCCATGGCAAGACTGACCGAAGCCCCGGAAGCAGGAGCTCTTCCCTCAGAGAAAGTGGGATGCGGAAGTTTCTTCAGCTTCTTGGGGGGAATTCACAGAGATGAGCACGAGCTAACATAAATGAAATTAGATTACTAAATCCGCTGTGAATGAAAGGGGAGGGAGCCTACGATCTAGCAAATCAATCATTTCGCTGTGTAAATAATGGTAGCTTTCCGACGGTTGTATTACCTTTCACTTCTGTTTCTCACACAGAGTGCAGCTTTCGTGCTGTCTGTGGAGAACACTGTTAACACTTAAAGCAGACTGTGACTTCTGATCAAAAGGAGGAAGACTCTGAGTACGGCTGGGCACCAAAGCACAGATTTGCCTCTCACCGCTCACCTTTGTTTGCAACATTCACGCTCCTTCAAAACTCTCCCAAAGAACTCCCACACATACGGTGGCCTTCAGGCTCATGCAGTTTTGAACTCATTTTGCCATACATAAATTATTCATTCATTATGCATCATTTTAGTTTGAGCACTCTTAGAGCTTAAACTAGAGTGTCTGAAATGGTTCCCCACATTTTACCCACTTCAGTGACGTTGAGATTCTTGAGCCTCCCCCTTCCTGCAGATTTTTGAGAAATTTCTTGCTCTTGCTGCCCCTCAGACTTAGTCTTTTAAAGGGTTTGTAGTAATGTATAAAGAATAATTCTATATTTAATTATTAACTACATTTATGACTGAATAAACCATTGTTATAGGTAATCATTGAATATTGAAGTTATATGGCCAAGATAATTACGAGGATATGTAACATGATGTACAGATGAAATTTTGAGTCTTTTTAAACCTGTAATTAATCATATTGCTAAAAAGCTTTAAGTACAAACTCTGGGGGTGAGCATTATTACCATTGAACAGGTGTCTTGAGATACATAATAGTTGTGGTTTACAAACAGCGTTTTCAAGATCAAGTCTGTCCCCAGTGGCTAAGAAAGAGCCTAACTGTATCTGTGTCGCTCCACGAATCCTTAGGCTTTAGGTTGTCATCTGATGAAAATATTTGATAATAAATTGAAGTTGTGAGCCCCTTACTAGGCCTGCGTGCACACCATCTAGCTCTAGAAATCCTAAGTCTGAATCAAGACAGGAGGCCTCCACCAGACCTGCTTCTTGAATTCTACAGCTCATGGACTCTAATTGGAGTTCCTGAGGCGCTCAGATGCCTTTCTGGTCCTTCTGGTTACTTTAGTGATTTTCACTATTCGATATAAATTTTACAAAAAGACTCATTTCTACAGTCCTTATTTTATTTTTATCAAAGGGCGAAAAGGAAAACATTTCTATCCAAACTATTAGTTTTCATGTCTCTTGAATAAAAGCCCACTTGCTTGTCAAAGTGTTACAGTATAATATATAAAACAACAAAAACTACAGTTCAGCAAACTGACATCTTCTGGACACAGCACCCTAGCTAGAACCTATGAGAAATGGAACACTGTCGCTTCCTGCCATCATCATCTATGTTCTGGGCATAAATTATCCAGATTTCCAGCATCATGCACTAGCTCTGCCCCGTTTTGTCTTTCAATCATGCATTCCTTCCTATATTACTTCTCTCTGCCTTACATTTGTAAGATTTAGCTGTATGGTTGGTTTGTATGTGAATCTGTCATTGTCAAATAAGGTTCTGTTGTGTGACTACACTGCAAATATTGCATCTTATTGTTGATGGACTCCTTAAGGACTCCATGAACTCCTGTCTGTTCTGGTTTGGATTGTTACAAATGATATAACTATGCATTATGAACTGTGCTTATATATTCATCTCTACTTGAAATATCAGTGGAATCACTTTCTCAAACCTATCCAAAACTAACATAAACATTGAAAACACAGTTTCGGACTAACCACAAATATCCTTATCATTTGCCCTTTTAAAACAAATACCATTGTCATGGATAATACTTGTATCACTATTTCTTTGAAATCAACTTAAACATACTTGAGTACTATTAATAATGGTAGTAGAAGATTTCAGTTAAACAGCTATCTCTGGGTTATTTTTATTTATGTCCTGTCATAGCAACCAAAGAGACAGAAGTAAAGAGTAACTGATACAAACAATAAATGGCCACTAGCACCTGCACCGGTAGTTCATTAAAGCATCAAGCTTCCAATCCTATGTAACAACAACTCTGGTGCCTAGATCCTTGCTGTACATGTAACATGCAACATATTCTTTGAGCTAAGGGACATATAAAAGTTAAAATGGCAATTTTTTCGTATTCCTCAGACATCAGTGGTTGTAGCTGGTACTCAGAACCCTATGTTCTCTCTTAATTCCTACCAACCATTTGTCACCTTATTAAGACTTACATATACTTTTATACATAAATTTGCTTCCACCATGTTTAAGTTCTGATCAGGGAGAGTTTGTTGTACACTTGAGGTCTGTGGTAGCTCAGCAGTGAAAATGAAGCTCCCGGAAGTACGAGTTGACAAGGAGTCTGCTTCCATAACGCGGTGTCTGTGTACAAGGCACAAGGATGCTCCCCTGGAAGTTGAGGGCTTGTTCTAGTCCTACTCTACCACTACTGCCAAAGTGACCTTGGGCACATGTATATCCCTTGGGGCTTCTGCCTCTTTTACTAAAAAAAAAAAGAGAGAGAGAGAGATAGACACTAAGATTCCAGCAGTTCATACCAATGCTGCCTTCCCTTTAACTTGTTACCCAGGAAACAAGGATCAAAATTCTAATAAGCTTGGGGATATGATGCTGTTACTATCTGGCATGATGATAGGACAAACACTTGCAAACTTCCTTAAGTGTGCATAATTCCTATAGCAATAGGTGAAGCTCTTAGAGTAAAAGGTAATCTGTCATTTCAGAGAGAAAATAAGATTCTACCATGTCAAAAGAAGTATATTCAGAATTTTTAAAATTAGGTCCTATTCTTTAGGATAGAAAATAATAAACATTTTCATAATGTTGTTTCAATGTATGCCTAGTTGACTGTTCTGATCTCACCAATACGCATGTAAACCTACACACACCATTTTTGCCTTGAAAAATATTAAGATAAAATAGGACATTGTTTTCTATGCAGTCTTATATTTCCTTCATAGTTTCAAACTAAATCTTTTTAAACAAATAATATAAACTATTTTACCAACATTTTATTTTAAAGATAACCAGTTTTCTGATTAGGTGTTTCATATGACTATCGAATGTTATCAGGAGTCACAATTATAATTGGATTAGACTGAAGCCAAATGTGCAAATGTGAATTGCTGGACCACTCAGGTGACTTAGTGAACAGAGGAGCCACATGTGACTGTTGTCAAATGGCATGTTTATTGCATCCTAACTTTTTCTCTAATTATATTTTCTTAGTATCAACTCCTTTGTGCTTTGCATTTTCTCTAAAACAATGAGAGTTATCCCTGCCATTTTCAACCTCATAGACAAAATGTGCGTTAATTTTGCTTTTAAAGGGGGATCTTGGATGTGCAGAAGTCTGGTAGAAAAATAAGTATTGGTTCTTGCAAGCAAAAATCATGGGTGCTCAGCTCAGAGAAACAAAGGGTCTGGAGAGGCTGGTTTTCGTGCTTGATGTTTATGCTCTAGGGTTTTCTTTCTAAAAATGAAGTAATCAAACTTTACTGGTATCTGCATGTTAACACTTCATTGCACTCCTATAAATACACTTGACAATATCAGTAATCTGATACATCTTAAGATTGTTTCTCCTTATCTGGGAAGACAAATTCATCCAAGACCTGGCTTACAATTTTCCTTAAAAAACAAAACAAAACAAAACAAAACAAAACAAAACAAAACAAAACAAAACTATCATGTACTAAGAATATTGTGGATCCCCAGAAACAGAGAATCAAGGATGTAATACTGCAGTGTTCATGGAGTAGTATGGTACCAGAGAGATATAAACAAAAATCTGAAGGGAAAATGGTTGGATTTGTTCACTGAAAAGCATGTGGACATCAAGTAGAACATTCATTATCATTTCAAATTTAAGTATTGTCGTATAAAACAAACATCATAATGTACACGTAAAATTAGTTAGAACTAACCCTGGTGGTGGTAGTATATGAGATCCATTTTTATATATTTAGATTTCTGAATTAAATATCTTCCTGGAATGAGAAAGTATTGTCATTTACAAGGTAATTTTAAAATGTTATTTGTAGAGACATGCGGTGATTCATAATTGAAATTCCAGGACTCAGGAAGAGGAGGCAGTAGGATTGCTGAGAGCTCGAGATCAATTTGGAACTCAAAGTGTTTTAGGCAAGCCTGGCTCTACAAGAAGATACTTCCTCAACAACAACAAAACACAAAAGAACTGTATTATTATTTGGAAGATAAAAAGGAAGGTAGACAGCAGGGAATGGGGGGAAATGGTTACAAATCAAATATATTCCCCTGTAATAAATCAGAGTATGAAATGACCCCGTCGGTTTGGTATTTCAGACAGATTGAAGTTTGTTCAAGAATCTCATTGGGACAAACAGTCTCATTTTCTTAAGTTGCTGTTTAGAACATAGAAGAGTAATTTGATCTTCCTCTTTACTGTTCCCTATGTCTCTAGGAGAAAGAAGGATGTAGAAGGGTTTCCTCCAGAAAACACTAAAGAGTTGAATAGTTTATACACATCCTCGTTGGCATTTTGCCCAAGTCAGACCTTAGCACTTGCCAAACCTTGACAAAGGTTCAAGACATAGTACAACATGGAGGCCCAAAGTGTTCACTGTCCAGATCCAAAGGCTCTACTTGGTAGGTCAGGTATTAACCCTGAGCTTAGTCTAAAAGTTAGAGGTTGGGAAGAGAAGATGCAGCAGGACAAAGATAAACAAGCTGACTAACTGCTTTATGCATTTATAACTTTTAAGACTTTGATTACAATTGTGAAAAACAGACTCAGGCTATTTTAACTAAAATTGGAGAGTTTGTTGATCTGTGTCACCCTATGTGTGGCAGGTGTGAATGATGTAGCTTTTTTCAAGGCATCAAAATAAAGCTGGTTTAACCATCAGCATCCTGCAGGTCAGGGGAAGGACAGACTTCTAACTACATCACACACCCAACACATCTTAAGAAAAGTCAACTGCCCTGTTCTAGAACACATCTCTGTCATCAAAGGACATGAAGAAGGTGGGAGAAAGGATTATAGAAACTGTGACCTTAGATCTATAATGCCCTATAGAAATTAGGATATTTGGTCTCTTCAGGAGCAATTTCCCAAAAACACCTGTCTAGAAAGAAAGGAAAACAGGTGTCCATTACACTGATAATACGAAATAACTTCTCAAATGCTTCACCAACATCTATCTACGTTATACCATGTATACAATCTTCAATAAGTTAATATAATCTTCAAATAAAAGCCATCCTAATTTGTCTTGATGAGATGAGTGTATTTTGCCATGAAAACTGGATGCTTAAAAACATTATCATTAGTGAAGGATGATAGGTAGTGAGAACAATATTTATTGTGATGTAGCATACAGTTTCAGTTTAATATATTAAATTGTGAATAATATTTGCAGCCTCATTTTACAAATGGTATACTCAAATAGAAGTTAGCTGGTTTGTGAAAATTACTGTCACTCATATGACATAGTTACCCTGAAGCCTAGAATCCACATAAAGTTACTATCAAAATTCTTTCCTCTGCTAGGAAATGAATTAAGTCACTCCAAGTAGACATCATTTATGAACGATAATTCTAAAGACAGCTCTTTTAAGAAATATTAATAGAAAACAATATACTTTAAACTTTTATTACCATATGTAACCCTATGTTATTTGTACCTCAATCAAGAAACTGTTCAATTGTCTCATATTTTCAAAAATATAAATCATTGAAAGAAATAGTAAAATATTTTGCTAACATTTGACACTGAAGTAGCTACAAATCTATGATGTGTTTTCTTAGGTCTATAAACCTAAGTGAAAAGAGCTGACATTTTCATTTACTAGACACTAAAAACATACACAGACCTATAAAGACATACAGACAACACCAACCTTGGGGATTTTCTTTCTAGCATGTGGAAAATATTTTAGAGAAACATATACTTTATATTTGATATTATGAATGGAGTCTTTACAAAGTAGATAAGAAAATATTTGCATCTAATGATGCTTTATTCACAAAATTAAGCACACAATAAGTAAAAGTTTTCTAAGCTTAATATTGGAATTAACAGGAGAGGAATGAAGGAGAGGGAGTGTATACTATTTACCCAGCTAGTCATTATTCAGGCTTGGATTTTTTTATGTGTATTATACCAACCAAAGTCTTCCTCATCTACTGACTGTCTTTTTGCTGCCGTTGAAATTAATGCATTTTCTTTTTACTTTAAAAGAACCCTCTGTGCATTCCCTGCATTTATTAGAAGTTGTATGGTAAAGATAAAGTTCTGCCCTATTTTTAGGAATTTAGAAGTCTGCTCCATTTTAGATCCCATTGCTAACTTACCACACTGAACACATAGCTAATTTATCTGCATTGTCACTATCTCAGGAAGCAAACCAGGATGAAGGCTTTCTGGAAATCAGAAGGTCAGCAGATGCTACACAAAGCAAACTCTTTAGAATGGAGTCCTAGGACACGGAGCGTGGAAGAGTCTCAGCCTGGAGCAAGACATTGATTGAGGTATATGTACAGGTTGAAACAAACACCAGTCAAAATGCTGTACAATAAGCAAAGGCACCTCTCAGCCACCATTTCTTCCCCTGCGAATAGCCTGTATCCCAGATACCTATCTGGGAAGGACTCCATCCAGTTGCTAAGAAACTATTTTCATCAGTACTGAAGCCTAATGCCTTGATCATTATCTCTAATATTTCACAGGCACTAATTGCATCCTATGAATCTTGAGAAATATGAGTTTTGTCTAAAAGATTATTTTTCACTATATTATCTTTCATGTTGCTGAAATAAGTTGCATGATTGATTGCTTTGAATCATTTGAAACAGAAAAGACAAGAATTTCAATTCTTTACCAAGGGATTTATTAAAAGGGAAAAGGAGCAAAACCAAGAACACACTCAAAACAAAATTGAAGCTTAGAGCAAGATGAAATTTGGGAGACATGGCTTATAGATGGTTATACTAGCATCTACTTCACTTTGCAGAGAAAAAACAGTTTGGCACCATAGACGTAGGGAAAACTGGTTAATGCTCTGAAGCTTAGTGTCCTTAGAAGTAAACTTTAAAAATGTAAAACCATTTTTGTCATTTGGAGATGTGGTGTATAGAACCGCACACCTTGCCATCATCACCCAGCATTGTCCATGTGCTAATTCCCCAAATCTATGCATAAGAAGATTATATGGCAAAGAGCAGATAAGGGCTAGAGATGGAACTGGAATGACTCAGCAGCAGACTTTATGAAAGTAGATGATCCTGGGTTATCCAGGCAGGCCTAATCACAAGAGTCTTTAAAACTAAATGAGGGGCAGAAAGGAAAGTCAGAATGATACAAAGTAAGGACTTTGAAAGTGGAAGAAAAGTACCATATGCCTTAAGAAGCTAAACAGAAAAGTCATTCATAAATAAATAAATAAATAAATAAATAACATTCACCTCCTAGAGCCCCTAAAAATGACACAGTCTTAAACAGGGACACCCATTGCACAAGATTTCTGACCTAAAGAGAAAGATAAGTTTACATTATTTCTACCACTAAGGGTATGAAATTTTCTACAGAACTACAGGCATATAACCAATCCATAAAATTCATAATTATTCAAACAATTTCAAAATAATACTAAACTCAGATATTATCTTCTGATGATGAAACATGAAACTATAAAATGTAATCATTATTATTGCGATTATTGTGATTATTATTACATGTGATTATTATTTTCTATTTATCCATTATTAAAAAAATAACTAGATATCAATTTCAGACAACAGATAGGAGTTTATACTATTCTAAACTAGAATAAGCACATATAAGTAATTCACTAATGCAAAGACTAAGACCATTGGCCTTTATAAAATAAATATATTTCATCATACAGCAGTCAGATATTAGGCAATTAATGGACTTTGCCTAGCACACAGCTTTTCTTCCCAGCATGTGAACTAATTAGTCACTCAGAAGACCTTCCTTGTAAAAGTACTAGTGTGTTAGGAGAGTATTTAAGGATCATCCACTAAAGTAGCTCAAATATAAATTGTTTAGTCAGTTCTTTAAGAAAATAGAAATTGAGGACCATGGAAACTCTAATCATGTGGCAGCCTCGAGGGTTTCGTGGTTCATTTATTTGCTTGTTTGTTGCACTTGGCACATTGCATTTTCCTGAAAAGTTATTAATAGTTATTGTTTTTAATCATAGGTGAGCTAATGGTGAATGGCTACATTCCCAGAAACATCTGCACCTCTCTTTTAAGAAAGATGTCATTAAAAAGATGTATTGCCCAAATATTTAAAAATTAAGACTACAGAAGAAACCACTACACTAGCAAATGGGTGCCGTCCTTGGCAGCCACACACAGAATGTTGATGGCTTTTTTATTATGTGGCCTGGATAAACTGTACATTGCTCACAGCTCCTTCAACACTTACTGAGTTCAGTAGATAGGAAAATAAATAAAGCTTGGACCATGACAAGCTGGGGCCAGCCCTCAACAGCTCATTAAAACAGACTGTTAAATTTTCCATTTATTCTTTTTTTTTTTTAACCATGCTGTGAGCTTGAAATCTGCCAACACTACAAGTCATGTTTGAATAGTTTGTTTTTCTCAATCAGCCATTCAGCATTTGGTAGTCCACACTGACTCTGACCAAAGGCCACTTACAGCCCAAAATTGAAACCATGGTCATCATTTTTGTAAGCTAACCATCATTGTCAGATTGACTAGATTTGGAACCATCTAGAGGACCCAGCTTGGGTGCATTTGTGACGGTACACAACTGAGGAAAGAATCTCCTGGAATATGGGTGACATGGTTTCATGGCTTCGAGTCCCAGCGAGGGTGAAAAAGAAACAGGAGAAAGCGATCTTACTCCCTCCTTTGCTATTTCCTGATGTGAAATGTAGCATAACTGGCTTGCTCATATTCCTGTTACTGTGTGTCTTTCCCTCCAAGCTGGGCTGCACCCTAACCTGACCCAAAGGAAACTCTCTGATAACTTTCTTCCTGTCAGCATTTGGTCAGTCCAACAGGGAGGAAAGCAACTAACTCCATTTGAGTCACACAGTCTGGAAGACCAGTTTTATATATTTGTAAGTTTTCATAGAGATAGCTAAAATTTTCCTCTTCTACCAGAATCAACCCAACAATATTCCAAAAGATGAAAATAAAATTGTATCCATTTTGCTTCACACAATACAGCCTGTGGATTAATGAACTTGAAGACAAACTTTAGTAAGAGTTACAGATCAAATTTATTTCCCTTCTTCCATTGGCACCATGAGGTTAGATAATAATAGAAAATGGAACCTTTAGGAATTAGGTCTCAGGCACAAAGACTTCATGACTGGAAAGTGTCCTCATTAAAGTGACCCAGAAAGAATGCTGCCACCCTTGCCCTTCTAGTAAGAGAATAACCAACTATTAAACTGGTGATAGAATCTGGCAAGACCTGGAACCTTCTGGTCTTGCCTCTTTGGACTCTCCAGAATGAGAAAACCATGTTTTTCATTTCCAACAATCCAGATGATGGGAGTAGCAGCCTGTACTGATGTAACAGTCAAAATAACTAGAATCAGACATTGTATTTAGCAATATCAAAGGCAGTAGAGTTTAATAAGGAAGAAATTATCTTTACTTGTGCATGTTTCCAAAAGCTTAGGAAGATGCTACATTGTGATAGGTTTTAATCCTGGACAGATTTCTCTAAGAGAAACAGTAGAATGGGAATCCCAAGAAAAGGGCACACCATAAGACAGCAGCATTGATAGCTTTTTCAAAGACTCAATGGTTTTATGTCAAACTAACCTGAAGGATGTAAGAAGCCAAAAATGAGGGCTGGGAATTCCAAACTAAAGCTATAGTTTTGAAAGCTCATTTGACATTTCAAAGCATAGTTTTCTGCCCAAATCAGATGTGGCACATGAACTTGGAGACCTAGTAAACGGTCAGGAAGCAGAATGTGTACTGTTATCTTCATCATTCTGCCTTCATTGTAACATTCTTTTATGTTTGAAATTAGCAGCTAAATTTATGCCATTGTCTTTAATCTTCTTATCAGAAAATACACCTGTTAAAATATTTCATTACATACCAAATAAAACTACTCTAAACCATTTCTTGATGATTGTATGAAATGTTTTTACATTCTTTCCTAAGAAACCTTGTCAGATTAAAGTGTTGAAAGAAAAACTAATGATAAGCTGAAAATAATTAGAAAATAAAATTCATTTTTTTGTCTTAACAAAAGTCAAGAACAAGGAAGTTGATAAGGAATGTGGTTTTTATTCTGTCCTAGAGTCTTGAGTCCAAAGCAGCAGGTGGTATTCATAGAAAGCCCAAGGCTGTGCAAAAGAAGATATGGTCCTGAATGAATTGAAGAAGCTAATCTGCAATGAGTAGAGTAGGCACTACACTGGAGCCCTTTCTTCTGGGGGGGGGGGGTCACAGAAAATCAATGACAGTGTAATGATGGTGACACATGAAGGGTGACTGGCTTGGAGTCCTGTCAATAAGGCCAAGTGAGTTCAACAGAATAGATTTTAAACATTGGATAGGAGAGATAGGGATAATAGTAAGGAAAGTATTGCAGTAAATAGTATCAAACAGTTACTATCTTAACAAGACTTACAGAGAAACAAGTTCCAAAGCCTCCCAGCTTCCTCCAGCTATGTCTGAGTCCTAGGGACCACACACAGTCTATATCAAAGCGAATCTGGGAAGCTTGGCTACTTAAGCTTTCCTCCCCTGTGCCTTGTTTTCTGCAGATTTTTCCGATTTACTCCCATTTCTGGTGCAGCCGTTACACTCCAATGCCCACAAAGGTGCTGCTGCTGTCCTCACCAATGACAGTCACTAGTCCCCATCCTTAGTGACTCAGTTCTAAGTGCTGCTGCGAGAAATTGAGGTCATCTGACCCACGGGTGCGATATCTTGTTACTACCAAAAATTTCAACATAGATACTATTATATTTACTGCGATAATGTTGAAATACTGTATTTCCACATTCCATGGAAATTTCTCTAGGAGTAATAATTACATCCTATTAACCTAATAATGTGTATTACGTTTGTTTTTGCTCTGGAGATCCCCCTTCTACTTCTAGTCTGCCTTTATCTTGTGGCACTGTTCTGAGTGATAGAAATGAACTGAGCTCAGAATCTCCCTTCTCCCAATCCAGACTTTTGAATCCCATAAGGCATCCCACTTCACACTAAAACTTCTATATTGGGTATCCCTTGTATTTTAGGTAGTTATGAAACCTAACCAGAAGGTGCCTATGTGCATGTGCTGTGTGTTTCCAACTGATATCATTGGATTGAGTGATTTCAGCTATCTTCCGGTCTCCAGTTCATCTTCTTCATAGGACAAACAGAAAATGGGAAGTGAAGACACAGAGGAAAAAACAAGAGAGATCCTATTTCAACAAATGAATGGCAACCACTCAGTCATCAGAGAATCTTCCCTTTGCCCTGGATGGAAACTAACACAGAGATCCACAAATGATCAGAAGCTGAGAGATTTTAGAACACACAGCCCCAAATGGGATGTCTTCATACAACCTCTCCCTTCAGGCCCCAGGAAGTTAAATGGAAGAAGAGGAAGAAAGACTGTAAACTCTTGGTTTGGGGTAGATATGTGACTCCAAGAAAACAGTGTTTTTAAGAAACAACAGATGAGTTCACATATGAACAAACAGAGACTGTTGCTTCAAACAAAACAGCCTGAATAGGTTCAAGCCAGACAGGGTTCCAGTTCTGAGGGGAGAGGTAGGCATGGGTTCCCATCTCTAACTAAGAAGCTATCTGCAATTGACATCCAATTGCAAAGAAGCAGAATTTCCAGATATGGTGCTAATGAGCAAATTTCAACCTGAGATGGAAAAGCAAAAGCATAAAAAGACTCAGGTCCACCCAGAGACTGCCCTACCTGGGGATTCATCCTATAAACAGTCACCAAACCCTGACACTACGACAAGAAACGTATACCAAAAGGAGCATGCCATGGTTGTCTCCAGAGGAGCCCTGCCAGAGCCTTACAAACACAGAGGCAGAAGCTAGCAACCAACTATTGGACTGGGCGTGGGGTCCCCAATGGAGGAGCTTGAGGGTGATCCAGAGGAGCTGAAGAGGTTTACAGCCCCATGGGAAGAACAATGACTTTGGCTACCCAGACGCCCCAAGACTCCCAGGGACTGAACCATCAAGCAAGGTTCCAGCCAAAAATGTGCCAGAGGAAGGCCTTGTTGGGCATCAGTGGGAGGAGTGGTCCTTGGTCAGGAAAAGGCTCAATAGAGGCCTCACCAAAGGGAAACTGAGGGCGGGTGGAGGTGGGAGTGTGTCGGGTGGAGGGGCATATATGTGGAGGCAGTGGGTGAGAGGAGGGGTTGGGAGTCTTTGGGGAGGGGGGAAATAGGGAAAGGTTTTACCATTGGTAATGTAATGAAGATGATATTCAATAAAAAAAAAAGATAGGTCCCTCATTAGCCTCACCCCAGGCTAAAAAAAAAAAGAAGTAAACTAAATACATACATAATACACACATAGTATATATATGTATCTATCTATCTATCTATCTATCTATCTATCTATCTATCTATCTATCTATCTATCTATATACACACACATGCCAAGTATCTGCCATATCTAATATTGAATGTCTCTAATTTAAAATTTTATATCGTTAATGTTGATATTCCTAGAAATCATGGCATCTAAAGACCTTTTTAGACTTCATTTATTCTTACATTTTGATGGCCTACCCTACTTCATTTTAACGATATTGAAATGCCATCATATTTTATTTGGAATGTTATGTGTAAGTATATAGAAGTTCTTATATTTCAAAGTCATTTTTAATTTACAACATATTTTACTCCAAAACTCTGATATACTTGTCCTCCAATAAAACAATCTCTAGATTGTCACAAAGTAGATTTTAGGATGGCATATGTGTCATACTATGAGATAGAAAATATATTAAAATACTTAATTCACAGACAGTATGCCCACACAGGTCCCAGCATTCATTTGCCCCATACCTCCTTGAGCTCTGTGGGTCCAAGTTTGATAGCTCTTAGGTAATCTACTAATGTGGCTATAGGAACAAGATGGGCACATTTAAAAGACTACAAATATTTTAAAAGCCATTTAGCTTTCATGAGAAAAAAGATATTTACTACAGATGAGCTATTATAAAATGCCAAGTAAAAACTAAAAATAAATAAGTTATTAGACTAAGTGGTCTCTCAGGAGTAGAAGTGCTCTATGTTGACCCCTTCCTATTAAAGGTTAGCCAGCTTATTCAATCATGGCTCCATATGACCTATCCAAAGAAAATTGTCCGTGAAATATGCACCTGCCACACTACTCTCAAGGCTGTCCAGTTAGACAGTACTGCAGCATTTATGAAAGGAACAGTGCTTCCTCTAAAGATGATCCCAAGTGTCTCTTGACCCTACGAAAAGAGCAAGGAAGTCATAGCTAACAAATTCGACTCAGCACAGCTAGGCAAGTACGCACTGAACTACTCATATCTTTAACTTCCAACACTTCTTTTATAATACATCTAGGGGCTGCTGGTCATGACGTGAAATGGTTAAGACGGTGGTGCCCCAGCAATGTTTGTTAGTGAGCTTACTGATTGATATACTATGTAACAATAAAAATGAATCACCACTCATGGCAGTGTAAGCTTCAAAGATATCTGTCACTCTGGTGGACCTGATAGCTAAGAAGTACATTCATCATTGAGTTTTCAGAGGGAAAAGAGAGGCTCTTTCCTTTCTAACACAAATAAAACTGTGTTTATATAATAAATGTCTATAAGAAAGCTGCTTTTCAAAGAAATACAAAACTAATGTAATAATCTCTGTGCTCGAATGCCTGTGACTCATGAACGATGTGAAACAAGCAGGATCACTTTATATTACCACCCTTGAACACGATGATATAACTCATCTTTAATCCAAGATTATAAATAAAGTCATTATCTAAGGCCGGCTTTAAAAATCTGTGAAAAGTATTTTTAAAAACCATGGCTCATTCTAAAATCAACTGGGTTTGGCAAACAGCTTACTAATTACAAACCTATTTTGTAATTTGGAATTAAGCCAAGCCATTAAGATAGTCTACACAAAATAGTCCAGGCTAATAAAGAAGAAACAAAAAAATTAGGATGAACCCAAGATGAGGAGACCAGATGCTTAACACCTGGCAGTTAATGAAGACCAAAATCAAATGGTAAAAATAGCTAGAGGAATGATAGTGGCATACAGTAATAAACTCCATGAAGATTATTTACAGAAAAAGAAAGAAGTTTGCAAGAAGGAAAGAACCCAAACTTCTCAAACTAATAAATTGTAATTCAGACAACTAAAATCTAAGTTAAAAAGGATCTCAAATAAAACATTAATTTTGAATTAGAGGGAAATGGGAGAAAGCAGAAAATTCACATCTCATAAGTATGTATATAGAGAGAAACTGGCAAATCAAAAAGTTCAGTGATCTTGCTGTTTCTTCATAACTTCCCAAGAAAAGATACTAAGAGCAAATATAAGTGGACCTCCCCTGAACAATACTGTGTAACTGAGGCGGTCAGCCCATCTCAGTGTGCTTTGATTACCCCATAGTGACTTAGACAAGGTTGGGTCTAAATTTGGACCCAGCTCTGAGTGGTAGTTCAGAGAAACCTGTTCAAAGTTTCAGAATGAGTAAGTTGGGGAAATGTCAGGTTACTATGAGCAGTAAGAACAAAAACGAAGAGAGGTTTTGTTTGTCAATTTGGATTAGCCTGTGGTACCTAAATAGAAGCTTCTAATTTCCTCATTAGGATATTATTCCTTGGGCCTAGAGGACAATGTAACTGTCTGCATGACATTGTGGAAAACTGCTTGTAGTTTTTCACTGTTTTGAGGTAGATTTTTTTTATTAGTATAGACATAACAAAAATATCCTTACTCTATCAGTAATGGTCACTGATTCATCTTTTCTCCATCAGGACCAGTCTCACAGTAAGAGAAGTCAGTCCCTGAGCCTGATACTCTGCGTCCACGGCATCCATAACATTTTTTCCTCATTATCTTTGTTCTAGCTTCATACCAGCACATATATAGGAATGTCTATGAGACACGTCATCATGTACAAAATAGAGGTTTCTCTGAGAGGAAGGAGCAAGGGCAGACACCTTTTTCTGTTCACATCTGAAATAAGAGCTTTAAATACACTAGGTGAGTGAGATAAAGCAAAGAGCTAATGAAATTCACTGTCATGTGCCTATAGCACCTTCTTGAGTCATCCAATGAATAGTGTTACCCTCAACAGTCATTGGGTGTTTACATGACAATCTTCTAGATCAAAGAAATGTGTTTATAAGACCAAATTCTAAGTCTCAATTCCAGGACTCAGAATGGAAGACAGAGAGCAACTAGAGTTCTTCCATTTTCACAGTACCCAGATAGTCACCTTCTCCTTCTTCTCCTTCTTCTCCTTCTTCTCCTTCTTCTCCTTCTTCTCCTCCTTCTTCTCCTTCTTCTCCTTCTTCTCCTTCTTCTTCTTCTCCTTCTCCTTTCTCCTTCTCCTTCTTCTCCTTCTCCTTCTCCTCTTCCTTCTTCTTTTTCCTCCTCCTCCTTCTCCTTTCTCCTTCTCCTTCTTCTCCTTCTCTTTCTCCTCTTCCTTCTTCTTTCTCCTCCTCCTCCTTCTCTTTCTCCTCCTCCTCCTCCTTCTCCTCCTCCTTCTTCTTCTTCTTCTTTTTCTTCTTCATCTTCTTCTTCATCATCATCTTCTTCTTCCCTTCAATCATGTTTCCTCAAACACTTTACTATGACACTACATAATTTTCATTTGCTTATGGTCACTAGTACGGGTAATTTAAAATTTAAGAAATAAAAGAACAGCATAGGAACTGGAGGGAAGGGCATTTCTATTTCTGATAAATTTCAGGTGCAGTTCCAGGAATGTGGTGTAGAGTGTCTTATTGGAGCTACAAGCTGTCAGATTTTCCATTTACAGACAAGAAAAACAAGCTTTGCAGATGTCAGATTGCTCAAACATAGTTACTCAGTCAGAAAAATAGGAGGACCAGCATTAAAATCTAGTTTCAGTTCATCTCTTGCCAAAAAAATTTCATGGGTCAGAGAAATGGGTCAGTGATAAGAGCAATTTCTGTACAAACACCAGGACCTGGGTTCAAATTCCCAGAACACATGAAAAGATGAGAGTAATCACCTGTGCCTATAACCCCAAAATTAGGTGGAAGATATAGACAGATTCTAAAGAGCTCACCAACCAGTTAGCCCAGCCAAAATGACAAGTTTCAAGTTCACGTAGAGACCCCCTCTCAAAGGATTAAGACAGAGAATGATGGATATTGATAGAGTAGGTACCTGACGTTGTCTTCTGATTTCAACTACCTGCATGCATGTGCTTTCATCTTAGACAGACAGACAGACAGACAGACAGACAGACACACACACACACACACACACACACACACACACACACACACAAAACCACACGCGCCTTTTAAACGCATATTTGTAGTTGGGTAAAGTGTTATGTGAAATGAAAAGAATCCCACTCTCTAACTTCCATAGCTTGGGAACTGTTTAGCTTCTTTCCGTAGAACCTCTGACCCTTCAGAACCCAACTCAAAATCCCCAAGACTATCCAGCCACACCCCACCATTTCTTTACAATGGTGTAGCATGTTACTGAATTTTATCTCCCACAAAAGCTGTTTAAGTCCTAACCCCCAGCACCTGCAAATGTAATCATACGTGAAAGTAAAAGCTTCACTTACACTCGAGTTAAGATGAGGTCTTTGCTGTAGCTCCTAATTTAATACAATTGGCGTCCTTATAAGAAAGACATGGAGTCACATATGTATAGAAATGTGTTTGATGTAGCTCAATCTGGCCTGAAACTCCAGATCTCCTTGTGCAGAAATTAGCTAGCACATCAGCCTCTTTGTTGTTGCTGCTACTGATGATGATGATGATGATGATGATGATGATGATGATGATGACAACGATGACAACAATGATATTTTGTCTTGAAACTGTGGCCCTACAGCCCAAATTAGCCTCAAACTCACTGTGTATCAAAGCTGAGACTGAACTCCTGATCATTTTGCCTATTCCTTCCTGAAGTGGAAATTTCTGGTTTCTTTGGAGACTCAGTTGTGTCATGTGATATTTTTCTAGAAACTGTCTTATGAAAGGATTATTTTTTTTCTGAAGCAGACACATGGAAGGATGTTTTCCTAAGAAGAGACACATAGGGTTTTTCTGGAGTTACCCTGGAGAAACGGCATCTGATGTTTTTCTTTTTTTTTTTTTATTGGATATATTCTTTATTTACATTTCATCTCCCTTTTTCTGGATTCCCCGCCCCCCAGATGTCCCATATGTCTTTTTCCCTTCCCCGGTTCCCCCATTCACCCCTTCCCACTTCCCTGTTCTGGTATTATCCTGCACTGCTGCATTGGGCCTTTCCAGAACTGGGTCCACTTTTTCTTTCTTGTCGGACAGCATTTGATAGGTAGATTGTGTCTATGGTGTTCCAAGATTCTAGGCTAATATCCACTTATCAGTGAGTGCATGCCATGTGTATTTTTTTGAGACTGGGTTACTTCACTCAGTATGATGCTCTCCAGCTCTATCCATTTCTCTAAGAATTTCATGAATTCATTGTTTCTAATGGCTGAATAGTACTCCATCGTGTATATATACCACATTTTCTGTATCCATTCCTCCGTTGAGGGACACCTGGGTTCCCTCCAGTTTCTGRCTATTATAAATAAGGCTGCTATGARCATTGTGGAGCATGTATCCTTATTGCATGCTGGGGAATCTTCTGGATATATGCCCAGGAGTGGTATGGCTGGGTCCTCCGGAAGTATCATGTCCAGTTTTCTGAGGAACCTCCAGAGTGATTTCCAGAGTGGCTGTACCAGCTTGCAGTCCCACCAGCAGTGTAAGAGTGTTCCTCTTTCTCCACATCCTTGCCAAGTTTTTCTAGAGCAGATGCTTGAGAGAACACGAGATATTTGGGAAGGATATAAATATAGCCCACTTGACAGTGGACAGCACTGGTATTGGTATGCCTTGCCTTTCTTTACTGGTCATCACTTGATGAAGATAGTCTTTGCTAATGATGCTGGATGATATTGGTACACCTTACGACTCTTTGTTAGTCATTGTTTGTCATGAATTCATAGAGAGAAATGCACCAAAAAGCTTCTGGTGGCTCCTTGCCACTTCAGTATGAGTCTGATTGGCAGAACCTTATGGTTTCTTCTGAATCGACCTGCAGTTCCTGATTCATGAATGGTGTTTGTGAGGCCTGCCAGTTGTTGGTTTGTGAATGGTGTCTGTGAGTGGGTGGTCCACATTCTCCTTTGCACTATTACCCTTTCCTTTCTTCTACCTCTGTTTGCAGTGGAATAGAAGGGACATTAAAGCATTTAAGAGCCCTTATTAAAAGTAGGTTCTGAAAAATCTAAGCCTACACCTTCCAAATGCTGATGTTAAAGATGTGCAGCACGTTCCTCAGCAAGTTTTACTTTTACGTAGACTTTATGTATTAGATCAATACCATAAGAGAATGCAGGCACAAGGGAAGTAGTATGTCGATAAGCAGAACTCCAGATTGTGAGCTAGCCACTGAAGCAGGGTGGAGAGAGGCATAAAGAGGATGCTACCTCACTGGCCTCACACTCTGATCTTGAACTTCTAGATTCCAGCACTCTGAGCCAATACTTTTCTGTTGTTCAAGCCACTATGTTTGTGATGTCTTATTACAACAGCTCTAGGAAACCATGAGAGCTGCCATTCAGTAAACTGTTAACACACAGGCGAGGAAAGAAAAACATGCAAATTATAAAACACAAAAGTCCTTGGAAAAATCAAAGGGAAACTCATAAAAACTCATAAGGAAAATGTAATCCAATATTTGATTAATACRCATTTATTCTAAGATATTCAAAAAATGAAGGTCACTAAAAATGGCCAAGAATTTTAGTTGTATTAACTTCTCATAATGTAAAAGGTTTTGCTGTGAGAAGTTATTTTAATGATATCTAGACAAGTATCTATTCTCCAAGAATCATGCATGGGATATTGTAATTTTTATTTTCAGTTCACAGAGGATATTACTCAGAAATGGAAAGATCTTTAGCTAATGAAACTCAGCCATCAGTCAGCTCAGTGCACACAGTGAAGACAGTAATGATGCAGGCAATGGACAGGGACAGGCAAGAGCAAGTCTCAGAGGTAACTTTATGCTATAGGAATAGCTTCCAGTGATCCCAGACAGTTCATACATAGACAAATTGCTTACATGTACAAGAACAGAGTTTATATAGAGTTTAAAAATATTGAATTTTAGGGACTGGAGATATGGCTTAGTAGGTGACAGAGCTTTCTGTGGAAACCGTGGAAACAACCAACTAAATAACCAAACAACCAAATAAAAAGCATGAGAACAAATCCCCAACACACACATAAAAGCAAAACATGGCTTGCATGCCTTTAACCCAGCATTAGAGATAGACGAGAAATCTTAGAAATACCCTGGCCTGTCAGCCTCACAGAAAGAAAGAGATGAAGGTTAACTGAAAGACATAGCACACAGAAGCTATACATGGACATACAAACAGACATACACACATACACACTGTTAAAAATCAGAAAAGATTTCACTTTAGTAAACCTAGTTAGGTTTTCTGATACATATTGAAATTCATTAGCAAATTAGTTTAAAATCCACTAGAATCAGGATAGCCACATTCCATGGTCTATTCCAAGAAAATAGAAGAAACCATAATAATTGGATACAAATTGAAATGATCTACCCTAGTCTGTATTTTTCCTGTGTCTGTCTCTCGCTATCAATCAAAACATTTCTTCTAGCACCAGCTCATTGGAATGCATTATTCAAAAAACTATTTAAAAATTTACTAAGTAGCTATTAATTTTTTATTTGTTCAACAAATAATTTCATTTGCTTCCAGTGTGGCCTAGACACTGTCCCAGTACACAGTGATAAACAGAACAGGTGTAATTTCTCTCCTCATAAAAATGACCTTGAGATGATGCCCACAGTTATTTTGTAGCAAAGAGATCTTACTGCTTAGAAGTAAAATATCCCCACATGTTGTTTATGGCTATGGCAATGGCACACCTACACACAATCTCTTGATCATAATGTAAGATTCAACACAAGCTTCAGAGTCAACTGTGATCTGAGAACCAGGTCGGAGTGGAATACAGAACACTGCAGTCTGTCAAGGATGCCCATGGTCTTCTTGTCCAGAACCCCTTCTTCTGAACAGTTTCCAGTTCTCATGGGACACCCACGACTACAGACTAGATACCTAGGCTTCACGGTGAAACAGTCTAGATGTTACATCTACAACTACAGCCTCGGCAGGTATTCTTCACAGTGAACCACTCCCCCAAAACAGTGACATTGTGTCTAACATTTAAACTCTAGCATGGGTTGTCACTGCTCTCATTGCAGTGAAATCCAGAGAGCAACTAAATTTATAGTCCATTAAACCCTAGAAAAGATGGACATCAATCCCTCCTCTTTTTTTTTTTTTTCATTCTGGGACTCAGGGCCACCCTTCAGCTCCAACTTTCTAATCTGTGATGTGGTTTTTTCGTTTCTGTTTTATTGAGGGCTTAGTGGGGAAGACTTGTGGGGAAAGGATATGAGTGTATATGTGTGTATCCGTATATGTGTATATGCTGGTGTGTGTGTGTGTATACATATATGTATATATATATATACATATATATATATGTAGATGTATAAGTGTGCACATGTGCTGGGTCACGTACATATAGAGGGATTAGAATAGACCTGTGTGTTTATACAGGTGTATTTGCATATATGTGGAGGTGTGAGTTTATGCCAAAAGTCAAACTCTGGTATTAATTTTCAGGTGGCATCTGCCTTTTGTTTTTGAGACAGCACCTACCACTAAAATCTGGGCTCAGCAATCAAGCTATACTCATTGGCTTTCAAGCCCCAAGAGTCTCCCAGTGCCCTCTTCCTCAGCAGAGGGATTGCAAATGCTCATCATCAGGCTTGACATGGGTTCTGGAGAGCAGAATCCTCTCTCCAGACCTCCTCTGTGTTGTGCAGCACTGCATTTCTCTCCCACAATTTTCAACCCAAATATGCATCTCAAAAATAAATGAAGCAATACCTTCATGAATCTCTTAAATATGAGGCACACTCACAGAAATTTTCAGCAATAAGTGCTGATGAATACCATGATCTCACACACACACACACACACACACACACACACACACACACACACACACACACACACACACACACTTGAAGTTGACTATCAGCATCCCTTTTCTGGTTCTCTCTTAGTTTTACTATGTTACTCAACTCTCTCTCCAAGCCCCTCTCAATTCATTGCCCTTGCAAAGTCCCTCCTGTTCATTGTGAAAGCAAAGCAACTGGCCCATTTTTCTTGTTACCAGAACTTTTGCCAGCCTATTTCCTGTTTAGGAGACTATCAAGATCTTTTCCTAAAGTAAAGCAATTTCTTTCCAAAGAAGATTTTGGTTACTCGTTAATGAGATCTTCCCTCACTCACAAGTCTTATTAGTCAAGTTGCTTGGAAGAACATAAAAAGGATATACTGAGAAGATTTAAGTGGGCCAGCAACATTTGGTAGAATTTTAAAGGATTATTAAGTATCCTCTTACTCATTCCAATAATGACACAAGTGTATCCTGAGCAGAGGAGAGGACATATCAAAGAGTGGAGTAATGTAAGAATACAGAACAAAACAGTCCAGGGATCCCCTGATTACAGTCCCGGGTCAGATTAATAAAGTCTTGATTGTGAATGGAGCAAAGCTTTAAGATGGTTACTCCAAAGTATTGTTCTTTATTTTACAAACGGTCTATATTTTCAAATGTTAGCTCTAAAGTAGACTTACAGCACATGCCGAAAATACCAACAGTCAGGAGGCTTAGACAGAAGGATAATGAATTTAAGGGMAGTCTCGGATGTATATAACAAAGTCTTGTTATCAGCCCAAGAAATTTTAACTGATCAACATACAATAGGAGCTTAGTATGACAGGCACACTGGTAAAAAAAAAATGGTGTTTAATAAGTGTTCAAAATAGTAATATACTGGAACACTTTCCTATATATGGAGCAGACTTTCCTACCTAGAGTTTGAAAGGAACACTCAGTCTTTGCAGAAATGAAGAGAGGCTGGTTAGCTGGAACCTCTGTTTGCCTCTATCATCAGCGGACTTTGTCATTGACATCAGTGTGCAATAACAAATGTTGTGTGCCATGGACACTATGCTGGGAAGTTCTCTCAGAGGACTATGACATTGCACAAGTCCAGATGAGCCGTATGAGCACAGCTGTGGCAATGGCAAAATGCACATGGACTTGGGAGCTATTTATGAGGAAGAAAGAACAGATGTTAGCAATTGAGTACTTCAGAGAAGTGAGGATGAAAAGGGGACGAATGGACTCATCACAAGAGGAGGTTAGAGACTGAAAACTTGTATCATGAGCCATGTATCATGGAGTAGAGACAAGTGTGGAGAACCGAGACTGATTTAACCTGGTCCTGGGGGAAAGATTTTGTAGCCAGTTCTGAATTCCGATTTGAAATGTATTTGCTGTTCTGTCTCTATAGCACAGAACTTTCCCTGGTTCCCCCACTGAATATGAATTCAACAATGTCAGCACTCTCAAAAAGGGCTAGCAAGATAACAGAGTTTGCAGTTTTGACATCCAGTAGCCCAAAAATGTCTAGCATGATAGAGGACTGGAATGCAGCAGTTTGTGGCATCATCATTAAGAATTGATAGGCCCAGCAAAGCAAGACTCCTTAAACAAGTCTTGATACACAAGCTATTTAAGAAGCAAATGGTTTTCCAGGAGGGCAGACCTTGTCTCCAATTAACTGATCTGTAGGAATTCTCTAGAACAAAAGGCAAAGTTGTTTTCAATATTTCTCCCCAAAGCAATGTTTTTCTGGAGTGAAAAATATCAACTTGGCTTGTCTATACTCTGTGGTCATAGATTATCTCAACTGTCACTCTCAACTTTGAAAAATCTGTTAGGTTTTCTAAAATATATTTGATACATTACATCGACTAGAATGAAACTTATACATCAAATTCTAGAGCATCCTCATCTAACCCTCAAGGCAATTGTGAGTAAACACATCTGTCTCTGCCCCACATCTGACAGGCACAGATATTTTTGCGCTAGAGTAATTAATAGAAACAGTAAATGCTTTGGAAATATCATTTTGCATTGAAGACAGCAGGGGATTAGAGAGAATGGGGCTGTGAGGTTTGATAGATTTAATAGGCTCTAAGTTCCCTCAAGAAAACCTGCCTAGCTCACATCATCACCAGAACCCCAAAGCTCACTACAGAGATTCTATTTTTCATATTCCATGAAGGAAATTTCAGATATTTCCCACTTTCCTCAGCCTTCCCACCTCACCTGCACTCGCTGTTCTGGACACCACTTCAATAATAGAAAACCAGGCGGGATAGGCATGGACTTAAGTCTCCTTATTGATATTGTCTATGGGACTGGGAGAGAAACCTCCTACATTATCTGACAATCACTCACTATCTCCTGGTTTATTAGGGATCCTCAGTCCTCCATCTTCTCATTGTTATTGAGATCTTTTGCTATTACGCACCTCTGCCTTCTGATTTATCCCGGTCCTATTTGCTTACTTCTTTGAAGTTCTTCTGCACCCAATCCATAATCTTATTTCTTAAGTGCTGAACTCCTCCTGTGATTCTAAGGACACTATTTTTCTTCTGACTTTCTATGCCTCCTTTTCATAATACTTTCTGGATCTGTGGCCTTAAATATCATTAGTACTCTTGATTTTATGTGAACCTGTACAGGTCTCTCTAGAGATCTAATCTTATCTGTTTCAGCATAAATCATCACTTCATCATCTAATTTTATATGAATTGCAATATACTGAAAATAGACCTAAAGATTCCTCCTTTGGGACCAGTCCTTTTCTTTTTCTTTTTTTTTTTATTTAAGTTTTTTTTTTTTTAATTTTCTGATCAGTTTGAGATTTATTTTTTTACGATCTGCAAATAAAGTGTACACAAAAATTAGGGTAGAATGTAACCTGATCTTATTCACATGCTTGAAACAACTGAACATTGCAAATATAAAACTTGTAACATCATCATATTACAGGTTTATGACCATAAATATTTTTTTTCTTTTTTTTTTTATTGGATATATTCTTTGTTTACATTTCATTTCCCTCTTTCCTGGT
>BDUI01000183.1:44541-89454 GCA_002335545.1 Apodemus speciosus
GAGACTTTTAATGACTGCTGCTATTTCTTTAGGGGTTATGGGATTGTTTAGATGGTTTATCTGATCCTGATTTAACTTTGGTAACTGGTACCTGCCCAGAAAATTGTCCATTTCATAAAGATTTTCCAGTTTTGTTGAGTATAGGCTTTTGTAGTAGGATCTGATGATTTTTTTGAATTTCCTCGGTTTCTGTTGTTATATCTCCCTTTTCAGTTCTGATTTTATTAATTTGGATACTGTCTCTGTGCCCTCTTGTTAATCTGGCTAAGGGTTTATCTATTTTGTTGATTTTTTCAAAGAACCAGCTCCTGGTTTTGTTGATTCTTTGTATAGTTCTTTTTGTTTCTACTTGGTTGATTTTAGCCCTGAGTTTGATTCTTTCCTGCCATCTACTGCTCTTGGGTATATTTGTTTCTTCTGTTAAGCTGCTAGTATATGCTCTCTCGTTTCTTTTTGTAGGCACTTAGAGCTATGAGTTTTCCTCTTAGCACTGTTTTCATTGTATCCCATAAGTTTTGGTATGATGTGCCTTCATTTTCATGAAATTCTAAAAAGTCTTTAATTTTTTTTCTATTTCTTCCTTGATCAAGTTATCATTGAGTAGAACGTTGTCCCAGTTTCCATGTGTAGTTGGCCTTTCCATTGTTTTTATTGTTATTGAAGACCAGCCTTAGGACATGATCTGATAAGGATGCTTGGGATTATTTCAATCTTCTTGTATGTGTTGAGGCCTGTCTTGTGACCAATTATATGATCAATTTTGGAGAAGGTACAATGAGGTGCTGAGAAGAAGGTATATTCCTTTGTTTTAGGATGAAAAGTTCTATAGATATCTGTTAAATCCATTGGGTTCATAACTTCTGTTAGTTTCACTGTGTCTCTGTTTAGTTTGTTTCCATGATCTGTCCATTGCTGAGAATGTGGTGTTGAAGTCTCCCACTATTATTGTGTGAGGTGCAATGTGTGCTTTGAGCTTTAGTAAAGTTTCTTTTATGAATGTGGGTGCCCTTGCATTTGGAGCATAATTGAGAGTTCATCTTTGTAGATTTTTCCTTTAATGAGTATGAAGTGCCCTTCCTTATCTTTTTTGATAACTTCTGGTTGAAAGTCAATTTTATTCAATATTAGAATGGCTACTCCAGCTTGTTTCTTGGGACCATTTACTTGGAAAATTGTTTTTTCGCCTTTTACTCTGAGGTAGTATCTGTCTTTGTTACTGAGGTGCATTTACTATATGCAGCAAAATGCTGGGTCCTGTTTATGTATCCAGTCTGTTAGTCTATGTCTTTTTATTGGGGAATTGAGTCCATTTATGTTAAGAAATATTAAGGAAAGTGATTGTTGCTTCCTGTTATTTTTGTTATTAGAGGTGGGATTATGTTTATGTGACTCTTCTTTTGGGTTTGTTGGAAGAAGATTACTTTCTTGTTTTTTCTAGGGTGTAGATTCCCTCCTTGTGTTGGAGTTTTCCATCTATTATCCTTTGTAGGGC
The DNA here is from genome assembly GCA_002335545.1 of Apodemus speciosus. NCBI lineage: Eukaryota > Metazoa > Chordata > Mammalia > Rodentia > Muridae > Apodemus > Apodemus speciosus. The sequence goes on from BDUI01000183.1 coordinate 46,034, forward strand.
TGGATATGTGGAAAGATATTGCATAATTTGTCTTTGTCATGGAATACCTTGGTTTCTCCATCTATGTTAATTGAGAATTTTGTTGGGTATAGTAGCCAACTATATTGGATAGTAGCCTGGGCTGGCATTTGTGTTCTCTTAACATTATTTTTTATCATTTAGAACAAATTACTCACATCTCAGGTTCAGACATGGGGCAATTATAAATGGGACCTTTCAGTTACGGAGGTTCACTGCAGCTAAAACTGGCTGATCTTGAATTCTTTTTCTTTTTAAAATTGAATATTTTTTGTATTACCGTTACTTCTATCTAAAGTTTTACATTTATTTCTTGTGTATATGGTGTTGGAGGCATGCATGTGGAGCTCATAGGACAGCTTGCCAGTGTAGATTCCTTCTTTCTAGATTTTAGGGATAATATGCAAGCATATCTGCCAAGCCATCTCTCCTGTCCTGGCCTAGAATTCCTGGTTCTCTTACCTCAGCCTCCAACATGTTGAGATTATTGGAATATGTGCTATGATACTAGTTTAGCTCAATTTTTAGAAAGCCTTTTATAATGCCTACCATTTGTAGAGTATTTTACAATGCTATGATTTTATTAATTATTTGAGTTTTACAGTCCAGCTCAGAGGGACAAGTAGGCGGGTTATTCACTTTTCTATTATAACTTAAAGGGTTAAGTGGCATTCACAATCTCACAATATAAGTGGCAAAGCCAATGGAAACCACAAAATACACTTTGGCATCCTAACAAAGGTTTGTTCTCATTCAAGCATACCTAGTATTATTCTGTGAACACTTTATGTCATAAGCCAAATATATTTCAGGAAAGTAATGTGTGCCTAAATCATTATCATTTTTCTGCTACATAGTAAAACATTTTCTGTCTACTGTAAATGGGCAGAATTCAACATACTTTTCTTCCTTTTGGAAACGCCATGACTTGGTACCGAGGGATTTTTAGCAGCCATCTGGGGATACTGCAGCTCCTGGACACACACTTTTGCTTCTTCTTCTGTAGAGTTTTCTGGTGATTGATGACTTGCTTCTGACACACTTGTAATAGTGCTATTCTCCAAACAGGCCACCTCCAGAGTAGGCTCATCGTCTTTTGTACATTTTTCATCTTTTTTGGATCGATTAGTAACTTTCTGGTGTCTTCTGGAGAACTCAGTCAGGGACTCCAGGGCACTTGCAAAGCTTGAGTGGTGCTGAATCTGCTGCCTCACCCACTTAGAAAGCCCTGAAACAGCAGGTCCAAGGGGGAAAAGTTACTCAGTTACCAAAATATTCATGGAGTAAAGATTAACTTTACCTTTTCTAGTGAAACAAACTAATTTGCATTTCAACATATGGAATAGTTTCCAATCTTTTAATATGATATTTTTCATGCACATGAGTTATAAAGGGATTATGGTCTGAAAAATAAATCATCGGTTTCAGAATACTGAAAGTTGAAAATGTAGGCAGTGTTCATAAGCCACACAGCCAGAGTTTAACCACACAGTGCACTGCAGAGCACCAGCTGTTTGCTGCTGTGATCAAGGGACACATATGGGGACCTGCAGCTCACTGCTGGCGTCTCAGGACACGCTGATCGCCAGCCAGGAAAAGGGCAAATGGCTGTGAAGTGCACTGCTTCTGAATATGTGTGGCTTTCACAGTGCTGCAAAGTTGAATCACTGTAGGCTGGGAATCTGCATTGCTCAGTGAGACTAGCTGGGGAACATGAAACATTTAGTTTTTTCAGAACTGGGCCAGCAATATGACTCCGGGATATAAGCTGTGCAAGTCTGATGACCTGAGTTCAACCCCTGGGACCCATGTAAAGGTGGAAGAGAACCAACTCTACCAAGTTGTGCCCTGGCATCTACACATGCAGCACGGCACTCTCACTAACACTACACCATACATGCTCCTATACAGTAATAATGAGTAGAATAAAAACTCGAACCCCTCAAAATCTGCCTATCAATACCGTGCAGGGTAAGGAGTTTTAAATAACACAACTTTCCATGTCATCTATCAAAATTTTGTTCCTTTTTCAGAAATGAATTCCAGATGCCAATCTCAAGGGTATTTTGTTTTGTTTGTTTTTTGTCTTTTCTTCTACTCACTCCTTAAACTACTGTGGAAGTAAATAAGCAACACTGTACATTGCTATTTATTTACACAATAGTGAACAAAAGAGATATGACTTGATCAGGGACATGTTATAATGGTATATGAAACTGTATAAAGTGAACATAATAAAGTATGGCTAGTTTTACATCAAAATAAAAAATACTTGGATTTAAAAGATGCCTGGATTATCATGAAATAAATGTTTCTTAGCTAATGCTGCAAAAATGACACTGTCTTTTATAACAATTAGGCTTCTAATTATCTGTCTGCCTGCCTGTCTGCCCATTCACATGTGACATACACATGTGACATGCACATGTGAATGTGGCAAGTATACTCATGAAGGTGCAAGGCCCATGTTGGGTGTCTGCCTGTATTATTATCTGCCTTAGTGTTTGAGACAAGGTCTCTCCTCACTGAACCTAGATCACAGCTTTGGCTACATTGGTTGGCCAAGCAAGTCCCCAGGATCCGCTTGTTCCCTTCCCTGCACTGTATCACAAATGTATGCAGCTGAAGCTGACTTTTACCTGTGTGCTGAGAATCTGCACTCAGGCCTGCAGGCTTGAACAGTAAGCGTTTTACCCACTGAGCCATCTCCCTGGCCCTGCGACAAATTGCTTAAAAAGTCACCATGGCATCATAAACTTCAGGAAGATAAAACAAGGTCCCATGTAACCTAAATTACTATATTGTAATCTCAAGTATATTTCTTTTTTAAAAAAATTATTTATTTATGTATATGAGTGTTCTGTCTTCCTATATGCCTGAATGACAGAACAGGGCATCATATCCCATTCTCAATGGTTCTGAGCCACCATGTGGTTGCTGGGAAGTGAACTTATGATCTCTGAAAGAGCAACCAGTGCTCTTAACCACTGAGCTTTCTCTCGAGTCCTCATGTATATTTCTTTTGTGTTCTTAAAACAGAAGTTTTCTGAGTTAATTTATGAAAACTGAATTTAAACAAAAATTGCCATTAAATTTATTCATCGTGTTAATATTACCAAAGTATGAAAACACTTTATAATTTATGAATGTCTAAAAAAGGAATTAAAATAATGTAGAAATTGGGAAAGATTTGATTCTAAAACATTAACCAATCTGAGCTATGAAATAAAAATGTTTTTTTTTAAAAGCACTCGTGACTTTATTTTGAAAAAATGATATAAAATGAAAATGTGAAAGTCTGAAACTGGAACATTTTAGTACTATAGTTTCTTCACTATGACCTTTTTATAATCAAAGAAAGTCTTTTCAGCACAAGATGTCTTTGTGGGTCTCTGAACACTTGTAGGGTCTGAGCTCCACCTGCTGACTAAACACTAGTACTTTGTGTTTCTGTTCTTATGCTTAGTCTGAGGTGCTGCTTTGTTTAAGACACAAACATTAGGGAAAAACCCTAAAAGCAGCACAGCTCCTTGACAGCCAGCATGTTTCTGGTACTGACTGAATGGACTGTCACTGTTGGATGAAAACCACGGGCATGTAATATCAGTTAAGTAGCCACCCACTGTATCTCCTTTTAGGAAATACTTGCTCTGATTAACATGAACTTCATTTTCTGTATATGTGTATGRTATAAGTGTGTGTACAACTGCATGTATGCCTATATGTGTGGACACTAGAGATTGTTCTCCATTTTATTTTTTGAGACAGGGTTTCTCCCTGAATCAGAATCTTGACAGTTGGTTGTATCACCTGGCCAGCAATCTGCCTGTATACAGGCTAGCAGGCTGTAGCAATCTGCCTGCCTCCTTTCCTGCAGCACGGGAGTTACAGAAGTGTTCCCCTGCGTCAGGTTTTTATGTRGGTGCTAGAGACTTACAGTCTGGTGCTAAAGTATCCATTATAAGCACTTACCAACTGAGCCATCTCCCTAGCCCTTTAAGTAAACTTCAGAAGAATGGAAACATATTTAAAGAAACAAGCAAATAAATATAATAGAAAACTTGGAAATAAATCAATCAARAAGCCAAAAGAGATGTACTTAAATAAGTGAAAAAAATTTAGTAGTTTTTGAACAATTCATTTTTGAGGAAGAATCTTTTCTTTGACAATGGTAAACAAAATACTGCTATATTAAATTACATATCACATTCTACAAAACTGAAAAATAATAATTGGTTTAATAGTTGATGAGCATAAAAATTCAAAGATTAGTTTTCCAGTTAGTGGGAATTATTTCATGTTTGATCTCATGATTCAAATGCTCATTCCAACTATTAATCTTTAAAAATGAAGTTATAGAGGCCTGGAGAGATGGCGCGGTCAGTACAGTGCTTCTTGACAATGCAGAGCTGAATGTGGTCCTCAGAACTCACATAACAGAGTGGAGCGATGGCACGCACTTGTAATCCAGTGCTGAGGAGTGGAAACAGGCCGATCCCTGGGAGCCATGGGCTGGGTAGTCTAGCCTAATGAGCAAGCCCCAGGCCAGTGAAACCTTATTTCAAAGTCAAGCCGATGGCTTCTGAGTAACCACAGCTGAGGCTGACATCCATGCATATGCACACATATGCATGGGTATCCCCATGTACACGCAGACACTCACACACGCAAGTAATAAAAATAGAAGCCATAAAATACAAAAGATTTATGATGGCAGAACAGGAAACCCCAGATCCCACGTTCCTCCTATAGAAACATGGATTCAATAATTCATGGACTAAATCCCTTTATGAGAAATCCAGAAACAAGTTAAAAAGTTCTGGAACCCAGGCTAGTGCAAAACCAGCTGCATCAACACAAGCAGGAAAATGTGTGGAACCTTCTCACCATAGTCCCTATCCTGGAGCAGAGCCATGAGGCTAGGAGTGACGTCCCTGGGAAGAAGACTGGACTAGCCCCAAAGTTTAAAGCATTTGCTTCTGTTCTGTCTCTCGAAATGCTGACACGGAACAGGCAGACTCATGCCTGGAGACAACTAAGAACAAAAGAGCTGGCAGCATGCAGTTGCCCCAGCAGAACGTCAGTACAGGAGACAGGCGGCTACAGCCCAGCAGTACCTCAGGAAAGAGGCTGGTGTATCAGGGATGTTGGCTTTTCAAAGAACTGCCTAGGACTAGACTGTCTTAGTCATTAGGGAGCACAGTCATTATATAACACAGAGGTCACTAAGAACAAAGGAGTTGGCTGGGGAGCACACTGCTGCTTAAGAGGCCTCACAAGAGGCAGACAAGCATGTACAAGAGGTTCTGAGATCCAGGGAGATGAAAAGAGCAAAGAAAGAAACTAGTCATCTGACCAGGTATCCACACAGGCAAGACCAGAGAAAGTAGAGCCAAACAAAAGATCCAAGGCCCACCAGACGCGGCCTAGCMGGGCTGGTGAGTGAAGGCCTTTCTGCGTGGAGCTGGTGTAGTAAGATCTGAGAGGTGACTGACTGTTTTATCAAACGTGTAGAGACCAACACGACATTACAAGGACACATGGGACATAGCTCCATCACAGGAACAAGCTAACTGAAAAGGATGAGAGCAGGAGGGAGGGGAGAGGGAGTACGGGAGAGCATTCGAGAATTAATCACCACAGAGACAAAGAATAAAACAAAACAAAACAAAAAAAGAACCAAATTCTGGAGGAGAAATGTTCACTCAGTAGAGGGCTCACCCTCGGATTTGATCAGGCAGAGGATAAATCTTAGCAAACTCTAAGATCATCTGAAATTACATAGTCAGAGGAGCAAACATGAAAGAAAGAAAGAGTGAAGCAAGCCTAAGGGAGTTAGGGGACAGCCACTAAGCAGAACAGAGTAGAGTATGTATTTTGGGACTCCTAGAAAAGGTACAACAGTTAGAAGTTTATTTACAGAGAGGTGAAAGGATCAGGAATTTGAGTCTAACCTTGACTACAAATTAAAGCCAGTCTAAGCTGCGTGAAGCCCTCAAAACAAAACAAAACAAAACACATATACATGCCTTTAATAAGAGCATCCCGGATGTAGAGGTAAATAGATCTCTGAGTTTGAGGCCAGCCTGGTCTATATAGTGAGTTCTAGGCTAGCTAGGGCTGTAGAGTAAGAGGCTGTCTCAAAACAACAAAAACAAAACGAAAAGTTTAGTGATACAAAATGGCTTCGTGCTTGTAATGCCAGTACTTGGAAAGCCATGGTAGACAAACTGTCACAAGTCCAGGGCCACATGGAGTACACACCGAGTTCTAGGCCAGCTTGGTACACAGAGTAAGGCTCTCTCTTAAAAGGAGCAATAAAATAAAATAAAATAAAATAAAATAAAATAAAATAAAATAAAATAGAGATTATAATCAAATTGTCTAAGGACAAAGCAAAAATAAAAATTTAAAAGCATCATGAGAAAAGCAAATAAACTTTCAAAGACTCTGGACTTACAGGAGAGAGTTCACAGGCTACAAGGGAAGGAGAAGATACACCCAAAGTGCTGGAAAGAAATGCCCTCACCAGTAGAAATGCTGTATCTGACAAAACTGTCCATCAAACTGCAGGTGAGATAAAGACTTTGCAAGGTTAACAAAGACTGAGGGAGTTCACGACTAGATCTTCTCTATAAATGGCAAAGGGAACACAGCCGCGCACGAAAGTGCAGCTTGCCAATGAAGGTAAATGTAGAGATGGGTAGTGATGGCACCTCCTCCCCTTTCCCAGCACTGAGGATGGAACCCAGGACCCATTTGTGCTAGGCACGCGGTTGACTACTGAGCTACACCCAAGCATCACAAATCACTTAATTGTGGCGCAGAATCTAAAAGATAAAAGTATAAAAAAATCAGTATAAAATATATAAATAGATCCATACATACATAATTTTAAAAGGGGAATTTGTTTGGTTTTTGTTTCTTTTCCCTTTCTTGAGACAGGATTTCTCTGTGTAGCCCTGACTGTCCTGGAGCTCACTCAGTAGAGTAGGTTAGCCTCAAACTCAGAGATCCTCCTGCCTCTATTTTCTGAATGCTGAGATAAAGGCATGCCTCACCACTACCCAGATCAAAGGGGACATTTTCAACTTTAAAATAAACATTGGTAAAATGAAAGTAAATTTTTGGGCTGGGGAGATGGCTCAGTGGGTAAACACACTTTCCATGCAACGGTGAGGACCTGAGCTTTAATTCTCAGAACCCATGTGAAAGTCAGAGGAGCAATCCCAGTACTCCTACAGGGATAATGGGAGGCAGAGAGAGGAGACTCTCCTGGAGCCCTGGCTTCAAACACGGCAGAGGTGAGGGCAGATATCCTACGGTATGCCCCAACCTCTACACGTGCATGCCATGTGAGTGCCCACATCCACACAGGAGCACACCACCGCCTTCCATACATACTGTACACACATACACACAAGTAAACGTTTAGTAGAGTGCCAAGTGTTGTGTAGCATTTTCCTCAGAGAGAAAACCTTCCATCTTAGAGGGAAGCTCATTAACATTCAGAATGTTCTATAGCAATGGTTCTCAACCTTCCAAATGCTATGGACCTTTAATACAGTTCCTCATGTTCTGGTGACCCCAACCATACAAATATTCTCATTGCTATTGCTATAAATTGTAAATATCTGATGTGCAGGGTTATCTGATAGTCAACCCCTGTAAAAGGGTCTTTGGACCCCCAAAGTGCCCCACAGGTTGAGAAAGGTTGCTTTAAAGGGAAGTGAAACATTTCTATCCACTCTAGAAGCAAGCAGCTCAAAGGCGTCTGGAAGTTCCTGAAACCGACTGGATATAGCAGCTTCCCCTCCTCCAAGTGTATGTAAGCAGTAAGAACTATTGAAAAATACTCTCAGACCAGCCAAGCTGCCTGGAAGGGGCAGAGACCGGCTGAGCTGCCCAAAGAGGCAGATACTAGCCAATCAGCTTGGAAGAGGTTCAGACCAACTGAGCCACCTGGAAAAGGCATTTCTGCAGTCTGTTGAGCTGCCTGCAGGCTGAGCTGTGAGTTCCTGGTTTCCAGGCTTTGTGAACTATCGTCCATGTGGGGGTGGGCTTTTGGGGAGGCAGCTGTCTTTGGGTCATTCCCACTCCTGTAAATAACCTAAGTGAACCCAGTGGCTCACTAGGTTGGGCTTTGGTAGTATCCTTACTTTGGTCTACTGTTGGTTCCCTATCTGGGGTGAGTAGATTTCTCTTCATGTCTTCCTAGGAACAGTGTCACACAACAGCAGGATACATAATTAACATACAAAAAACCTGTAGTATCTGGGGTGAGTAGATTTCTGTTCATGTCTTCCTAGGAACAGTGTCACTCAACAGCAGGATACATAATTAACATACAAAAAACCTGTAGCTTTTCCTTATGCCAGGAACAAACATGCTTATAAGCCCTGTACACCAAGGACAGAGGTAGAAAGACAAGAATTTCAGGACAGTCTAAATTATATATAGTAAATTCTAGGCCAGCCTGAGTTACATAGTAAGATCCTATCACAAGCAAGCAAGTAAGCAAGCAAGCAAGCAAGCAAACAAACAAGCAAACAAAAAACCCAAAATAAAATAAAGATTTCCAGGAGAGGTCCAATGGTACACCACACCTATAATCACAGTATTGAGGAGGTTCAAGCAAGAGAAACTCAAGTTTAGGTCAGGCTGGGCTACATACAAAGTTTCAGGCCAGCTTTGGCTCCCTAACAAGGCACTGACTTAAAAATCTGTTGGGGGTTCAGGAGTCATCCCACAAACCAGATGAACACTGGTCTCAGTCAGACAGGGATGGTTTATTGAACACCTACCTAAGACTGGTCCACCAGGGCAACTGCTCAGGCTCAAGAACTCGAAGCTTGTACTGGACATTCCTCAGGGCTAGTTTATAAAGGCTAAACTGAAACATCACAATGAGCACATATGCAGGTGCCTGGTGGTCGGCCCTGATTCAAGCTATTTTCAACACAAGAGTTCATATTGAACTTTAATTTGATGGTCCTATGTGAAGCTTATAGTTTTAGAATTTCAGATTAACAAACCTCATAACACAGAACATAACAGGTTATGTGGTCAGCATGACCCTCATCTGAATTAAGTTATTTTTCTGCATCAATGACTGGCAGGCATATTACAGAAACAATATGAAACAGCTAGTGGGCATGGAACAAAATGGCTACAGTTATGTTGGGGGATGGCTTTTTTCGGTTTTTCAAGACAGGGCTTCTGTGTAGCCCTGGCTGTTCTGGACTACCCTTGTAGACCAGACTGTTCTTGAACTCACAGAGATCCACCTGCCTCTGCCTCTCTAGTGCTGGATTAAAGGCATGCACCGTCACTAGATCATTATTCTTAACAACTCACAAAAATGTACTTAAAATGTATTCTGAATTAAGCCTAAGCCTGACACTGTAAAACTCATAGGAGAAAAGGAGGAACTCTTCAAATTATTGCTCTTCATAGATGCCTGTTGCCCTAGAGCTTACAGGGGATCCAGTGACCTCATTCGTAAATACGAGAAACTTGCCCATGTTTGCTGCAGTCCCCAGTATGTCAGAAGTAGAAGCAACCTACATGCCCACTTAGAGATGGACAGAGAATACCCCTGCACACAATGTACTATGTAGCCAGAGACGATGAAGAAGTCCTGTTTGATACTTCAAGATGGAGGAACCTTGAGGAAGTGAGCCATGATAGTCACAGAAGCACAAACACTGCAGGACTCAACTTTACATGAGCCACCGAAGTTGATGAACTCAAAGGAGAAATGGCGGTTGCTACTGTAGGGGGGAGGGCGAAATGGTCAATCAGTGTCAAGTTTCAGGTATAAGATTTCAGGTTCTACAGATTTAATGTACAATATTATTTACAGTTAGTATTGTATTAGAGATGATATGTATTACACAAATAAGCAGATCTCATATAGCTTTTTCTTTTTGAACCATTAAGGAAAAACACAACCTATTAGTCATTTTTACTTTAAACTGAAATTCTTACCCGATATATAGCGGTTTGGGTTGTTACTGAAGCGATCGTCCACTAGAATAAGAGCTCCCCAATCATTTTTGTGCCGAATACATCTATAAAAAAAGGGGAAAATAAAATGTGTATTAAATACTGAAAATAAAGCCAGATTTCCAGAGGGAAAGTTAAGACTATTAATTGATTAAGAAAGTGGTGTATTAGCTATGTGTCACTAATCAATTTGGTCTGTTAAGTCATCAAGTCTCTCAACTGATTTTCAGTATTAAAAGTGTAATGACATTTCTGACCGCTGTTCTCTTCTCATTCTTTGTCATTTGACGTTTTTACTCCTTTACTGAGGTGAGTTGAGAGAATGAAGATAATAAATGTTTAACTTTTACAGTTAGGAAATTTTAATTTCATCTGACATTATTTCATTTTACATTATTTTAAAGTATGCTACAGGTTCCAGGACAGCAGATCATGTAACATCAGGCCGGGCAGGAAGGAGTTCTATACTGTCACCACTACAGAAGGGTGGTGAAAATCCAACAGGAAGCCAGGGAAATCTATTTTGGGTTCACTTTATGTCTAAAGAGGCTTTTGGTAGAGGTATTTAAGTTAACAAAACATTTAAGAGAAAGAAGATTTCATTTTTTCCATTGTTTTCATACTGCCTTCCACAAATGAATCATGACCATTTGAGAAATGATATTATACTTTAAGTAAGGCAGACTAGTGAGAAAACACTTACTTGTGACTTGGTTGTTAAAACATCTGGTATATTTCAGAAGGCTATTATTATATTTCACAGACTTTATTATTCCAGATAATTATAATGTCCACTGTAGCCTTTAAAAAAGGTAACAAGAAGGGGTTGGGGAGATAACTCTGTTGGTAAAATGCTTATGGGGCAAGCATGAGAACCTAAGCGGAGAACCCCAGGACCTACATAAAAGCCAGGATGGTAGCACACTCCTGTAACCCTAGGGCTGGGGTGGGCAGAGCCAAGAATATCCTGGAGTTCTCTGGCTAGTAGTTCTAAATAACTCTAAGTTATGCTCCAAATGCAACGAGACTCCCATCCAAAAGATACAGTGGAGAGGAAGACACCCAGTGTCAACCTTTGTGTCCACATGGGCACATACCCACACTCTTCCCCCACGTGCACACATGGCATTAACACAATTGTTTCCGGTTTACTTCAGTTTTTCTTTTTCTTGGGGGGGGGGTCTTGTTTTCTTTCTTTTTTTTTTTTTATGATTATGTATACAGCATTCTGCCTGCATATATGCCTGCATGCCAGAAGAGGGCGCCAGATGTCATCATAGTGTTTATGAGCCATGTGGTTGCTGGGAATTGAACTCAGGATCTCTGGAAAAGCAGCCAGCATTCTTAACCTCTGAGCCATCTCTCCAGCTACTTCAGTTTTTCTATATGTGTCTCATAAAAGTGCACTGTTATATCAATTATCACACATTCATTTGATTATTATTTTCATTAAAAAGCTTTTATTATTAATAGTATACACTATTTGTGAAAATTTTGCCATCTGCTGATAGTGTCCCTGAAAAATCAATAAAATGACAATACGATTAATAAGATGCCAAAGGCACAGTACTGTATCTTGTTATTTTAAATGCATGCTTTTTGTGGTACTTTGCAGAACTGTGGCAATGCAGCAAACCCCACATTCCCACCATTTGCTAAGCAAATCTGAAGCATCCATGCCAAACTGAGACACAGGAAGTTGCTGAGAGCACAAGTGTGAACACATGTTGGGAAGGAACACAAATACATAAACAGCCTACTACCTGATGATGAGATAGGCGCTACAACAGGAAAACATACTCAACCTCATGTGTTTGCTAGGGCATAGATAGCTCCAGGGAAAGAAACAGAAGGCCCCCAGACAGCACACAACTTCAACTGTTACTCTGCCACATGAACAGCGTGGGAGTTTGTGTGTCAAGGCAGAAAGTCATGCCAGAATAGGATAGGTTTAATAGTAATATATTTATGTGTAATGGTGAAAATGTTAGAGGACAGAGGTAGGGGATATGGATGAAAAAGCAAGTCTGTAGTTTCAAAAGTGCAGATGTGAAGGACCACTTAATAACTACGTGAGCTTAGCAATGTAATTTATTTTCAGATTAAAGTTTGAAAATAAACCAAGGAAATTAAATTATAAAGTTTCAACTTGCATTGTTATTAGCGTTATCAACTGAAGAACCAAATGTCATAATATGTACAAAGAGTTTATAAATCATAAAGAATGCAAATGGAACTTGGACTTCACAAATTTTCCTGAAGCTCAGGTGTTATTTATATTAAAGTAAAAGAAAAATCAATGGAAGTAAGAACACCTATTTTTATAAAAATAAGTATAACAAGTGAAAGTCAAGAATTTAAAATATATATTCAAGTTCCCTAAAAACTATTAGCTGAATATTGTAATTTCGAATGAAAACGGGCAGTCATCGGGAAGAGAAAATGAGATCCTTCAAGAGAAACGTGCAGCGTGACTGGGTGCCAAGGAAACGGACCGTCCAGCTAGGCCAGGCGGCCGTGCAGCAGCTCTGCAATGTAATTGGTTTGAAGAGCGCTCACAAAGTCCTGGCATTGTGAGCAGTGTGAGAGATGTGTTGCAGGAATTTACCTACTCAATGTCTGGTGTCACTGGCTTCATGTAAATGAATGTAAACAGACTTCATTTTTGTGCAATGTGAGTGCACACAATACCTGAGAAAACTCTTTTCAGGATCTGTTTGGTTCAGAGAAGGCTTAGTTACAGATCTCCGGCTGAACTCTAAGTATGCCGTCCTGTCAGGACTCTGCTTCTTTTATTTGAATTACTTGAACATCTTATAGCTTCACTGGAAACCAAAAGTTTGTGTGGATAATTATAATGTCACATACAGGAGTACTAATCTTTAAACTGGTTTGCACAAATCTACTTTACTTTTATAAACTGAAGTTTATGTTCCACAATAAAACTGTTTGGTACAATAATTTAAAAAGTTATTCCACAGGCTGGGAGTAATACAATAACGATGTCTCAGTTGACAAAGTGCCTGCCACAGTTCTCAATTCCCACTTCTGACTTATAAATAAAATTTTACCACATTGATTTTTTAAAGTAGCAAATGTTACTTCCTTTTCTTGGGCACAGACAAAGCCATGGACAGTACTACTGTAACCCACTTTAACTTCCTCACCTGCCTAGAGCCTGATTCAAGGCTCTGTATGCCTGAATTTCATACCACTGACGGCCAGGCAGAAGACCTCGAGATTTTGAGTGGTGGTCATTGTATTGTCGTTTTAGTTCAACCTAAATAATTTAAACATCAAAAAGTGCAGTGAATGAGTAAGGCTTATTTTAAACATCGTATGAATATTTAACATTTTACATTTTATTTAGGATATTTTGTTTTGCACTTGTGAGCTTTTCAGCTTATTCAAATCTTATTCATTCTTACATTTCTACAGTTCTCTCGTGCGGATGAGAGCACTTCCACACAGTAAGACCCACACATGCTCAGTGTATAACCTAAGTCCTAGCAACTGGAACATCTGCCGCCATCCACACAATACGGATCATGCCAACTCTGCTATCTTTTCAGCTGACCGCCTTCTATTGGCTGCAGCAGCCACAGACTTGGTTTTGCCTTTACTGAAATTTCAAATAAATGCTATTAGGCAGTATATATACAGACTACATATTACTTTGGGAATTTGTCCATATTAAAATACATAAATGAAACACACATTTCATTTACTTATATATCCATATATACAGCGGTGGTTTGAATGAGAATAGCCCCCATAGGTTCATACACTTGAATGCTTCCTTACCAAGGAGTGGAACTGTTTGGAACATTTAGAAAGATGGGAAGGTATGACCTTGTTGGAAGGTGTGGCCTTGCTGGAGAAATGTATCACAGGAGTGTGGCTCTGAGGTTTCAAAGCCCATAGCAGAGCCACTCTCTCTGCCTGTGGATCAGGATGTAATTCTCAGCTACTTCTCCAGCCACAGCTGCCTGCTGTCATGTTCCCTGCCATGATGATAATGGACTAAGCCATTAAAACAGTAAGCAGGTCCCCAGGTAAATGTTTCCCTTTAAAAGAGTTGCACTGGCCATGGTCTCTTCACAGCGAAAGAACAGTGACTAACACACACATCTATGTTGCTTATGTTTCATTTTAGTCTCATGATTCTTGCTTTTTTATAAAAAAAATTTTTTCTAATTAATTCTTTTGTGAATTTTGCATCATGCACTCCAATCCTACTCATCTCCCCCCACTCCCCATGTCTGCCTTCCAGCTCTGTAACTTCTCTCCATAGACAGAACAAAACAAAAAAAGCCCATCTCGCTGTGGAAGCTGCGGTGTCACACAATACACCCTTCTGTCCAAACGGCTTCACTTGCAAATGTTCACTGCAAGGAGCCATTGGTCTGGCTCAAGGCCTCTGGCTTCTGCTATGCTTTCTYTCTCTCTCTCTCTCTCTCTCTCTCTCTCTCTCTCTCTCTCTCTCTCTCTTTCTTTCTTTCTTTAAGATTTATTTATTTATTTTATGTATATGAGTACACTGTAGCTGTACAGATGGTTGTGAGCCATCATGTGGTTGCTGGGATTTGAACTCAGGACTTCCGCTCACTCTGGCCCCAAGATTTATATATATTGTTATATGTAAGCACACTGTAGCTCTCTTCCGACACACCAGACGAGGGCGTCAGATCTCATTACGGATGGTTGTGAGCCACCCATGTGGTTGCTGGGATTTGAACTCAGGACCTTTGGAAGAGCAGTCAGTGCTCTTAACCTCTGAGCCATCTCTCCAGCCCTCTGCTATGTTTTCATTACTAGACCTTTACTGTGACTCCTCTGAATATTCTGTTCCTGCCCTGTGTCACCAAAGATCTTGCAGCTTTAGTCCTGTAAGACTGGCCCTCCAAGTGCAGTTCATAGATGGAGATGTAGGGACAGGCTAACTCAAAGTCCTGAAGCTGGGCCTAGGTGGCAGCTGAGCTGGCCTGCCCACCAGCTCTCCTGAACCCTGCTGTGTGGGCCAGCTCTTCCGCACTGCCCAGATGAGGGGTAAGGCCAACACTCGGCTGTAGCAACCAGCAAGGGGCAGGACTGGCTCACTTGTGCCCCTTCTCCTCTCATGCCCTCAGGGAGGCTCACATGCCAGCTCTAGAACTGAGTAGACTATGAAGTTGTGGATCTTCACTCTGCATATTCTTCCTGGGCAAGGATGTAGTTCAGCGACTCACACAACAGTCAGTTTTCTCAAAGGAAGAAGGCAGAGGTCCACTGGCTTTATTGATGGACAGTGGAATTCACTGTTTCCCAAGACGCAAAACCAGCAACTGCCTTTGTATTGCTAGTTTTGCCTCTCCTCGGAGCATACACTACTTGGCTTTTCTTTGATTTTCATCTCTCCACCACCTATTTGCTCACTTCTTTCTTTTCCATCACTCTGCACATACGTCCTGCTTTCCAGTGACCCAGCTTGGTAAGGTGAGCATGTAGCCTGTGGTGTTGGCACAGCATTTTTCCTGGAATACCTGGGCCCTGTCATGAGTCTTGCTTTTAAAATAGAATGGTTATGTCGCTTACATTTAATGCAGTTATTGTTATAATCAGACTTAAAATTACTATATTGTTATTTTTCTCTATTGTCCCATCTATGATTCCATTGTTTTGTATCAAAAGTTTTTTCTAGTGTTTTTATCTCTAATGTTTTCTCTTTACTTTTTAATTTTATGTATATGAGTATTTACAGTGCCCTTGGAGGCCATAAGAAGGCATTCGATTCCCTGGAACTGAAGTAACAGACACTGTAAGCCACCCTGTCAGTGCTGGGAATAGGCCCTCTGAAGGAACAGCCAGTGCTCTTAACTGCTGAGCACTTAGTGTTTCCATTTTTGTTTTTAGAGATTTCTCTAGTGGTTCTCAACTTTCTGAATGCTGTGACCCTTTAATACAGCTCTCCATGTTGAGGTGACCCCCCCCAGATATAAAATTATGTCATTGTTTCATTGTAACTATAGTGTTGCTACTGATTCAAACTGCAATGTAAGCATCTGATACACAGGATGTCTAATATACAACCCCAGGAGGGGTTGCGATGCATAGGTTGAGAACCACTGCTCTAGAACTTACAACACATCTTAACAACACAATCTGCCTCGAAATGGTCTTATACTGCTTCACAGATGGCATGAGTACACACTAGAAGAAGAAGAAAAAATGAATCCCTCTCACCTACAAATGAAAACACTCTGGTTAGAAGAGTTATTTCACATTTAAATAATTCTTCATAGAATAGGAATTCAGACTCCAGTTTCAGTGTATCATCACAGGCTTGAAAGATAGGCTTCTGCAGTGTCTGAAAGCTTTGCATTATCCAAGTTCATAGTTTTCTACCCACTGTATAACATCACCAACAATAAATTCATTTCTTTACATTAAATTGTTAGGAAGATTTTACTGAATAGGATAAAACAACTGCAAAGTTCKTTGTAAAAAAGCTATGCAATAGCTACTGATGTGCTCAATTTTATTTAAACACACACTTACTTAAGCAGTGTGGTGAGAACATACCGATACAGGACCTGATAAATCAAACACCAGAATATAGAACAGGATCTGAAAACAGGCCTTTGTCTAACATTTGACATAATGAGGGACAATTTTAAATCAGTGAAGAAAGGATATAAACTATTAAATGCTGTTAGGAACAACTTTTGGAAAGTGAAGAAACAATAAAGTTACAGTCTTTGTTCCATTTATATAGATACATTTAAGACAATTTGAAAACCCTATAAATATTCTCAGGAAAAAACAGTGAATTATTTATAATCCCAAGGTGGGAAAGATCATCTCACTCCTGTAAGCCTACAGAACAGAGGCCACAGGGGCAGGTTGCAGGCAGCTGGGCCAGCCTGTCCGGCCCTGGCTGAAGTTCAACAGTGAGTGTTTAGAGAGACTCATCACGACTTACCAGACAGCACCTAACTCAGGTTAAGGATAGAAATGACAAATAAACGGTCAAAGAATGCTTAGGGATGTTGTAACTGCCAGACTGGTGATAGCTATAATTACTGGTTTAACCACCTGACAGCCTTTTAAGATATCAAAAAGGCCATGTGCTATGTTATCAATAAAGGCAATTCAAAGTAATGCCTATTCTAAATCAACCCCAACAAAGAATTAAACCAAACTCTGACTAGACCTTGAGGAAACAATATAAATATTGTTTTCCTGAGATCTCAATAACAAATCAAACCACACCTACACAAGCTCAAGATGACCAGATATTAGCTGAACTGTCTATGAAAACAAAAATCAATATTCCACAGAAAAGATAGGCCTTCAAGTCTCTATAATGTACCATAATGTGTGGTTATTAAGAAAACAGGACACACATCAGGGAAAGAGGACAAATGGGCAGTCAGCAAGAACCCAACAGCTGGGAAGCATGAGGGCAGCTGTGACAATGACAGACGAGGACTTTAAAGCAGCCACTGAAAACGGATTTAAGTAACACAAAAACATAGTTTAGGGGGATRGTGGCACAGTAGTTAAAAAAGGGCTTACTGTTCTTCCAGAGAAACTGGGTTCAGTTTTCAGCACCTATATCAGGTGGCTCATAACCTCCTGTAATACCAATTTCAGGGGACTGGTCTCCCTCTAATCTATGTCCAGCACCTGAATACAAGTGGCTCAAATAAACCTATGTGCGCGCGCGCGCACACACACACACACACACACACACACACACACACACACACACACACAAATCATAAGAAAAGATACATACTTTAATGACTAAATTGGATAATCTTGGCAGAAGTGAAAATTTTTATCTTATTTTAAAACTTGTGTGAGTGTTGTATGTGTGTTGCAAACAGGTGAATATATGAATTTGCCCACCTGTATTCACACATGCACAGATCATAACAAGACTTCAAGAGTCTTCCTTCCTCTAGTTCTCTATGTGTTATTGCCTTGTGACAGGGTCTTTTACTGAACTGAAGCTTGCCGTTTAGCGCCCCCCCCACCCCCCGCATGTTGAGATTACAGCTATACGTGTCCATGCCCAGCTTTTTAGATGGACCTGGGGATTCAAACTTAGGTTCCCATGCTTACAGAACAAGCACTCTTACCCAATGAGCCATCTCTTTAACTCTTGAAAGTAGAAATTTTACAAATTCAAATGGGAATGGTACAATTGAAAAAAATATAGTAACAGAAAGAGGCAATAATCGGCAAGTGCGTCCGTAAGGACAAAATAAATATATGTACACTGAAAAGACACTGTGTAAAAGAATCAAAGCCTGTCATTCAGTGGCAGTCTAACAAACCACAGGGTTGAAAACAGCACCAATGCATTTAATATGCCATGGGCTGGCGGGGCGGGGGGCGGGGGGGGGCAGCTCAGTGTGGAGTGCTCAGCTGGGATGTGTGAGGCTGTTGATCCAGTTCCCAGTACTATTACCCTTGCCCCCAAGAGCCTCATAAGTCTCTGTTGTTCAATCTTTATATCATCCTAAGAATGAACTGCTTTTGTACATTATAAAAAATTCTCCTTAAAATCATTTAAGCTCAAAATATTCTAGTGGACAGCTATTCCTCTATACTGATATGTTCTAAGAAAGTGGAGTTAACCAACCACTGATGGAAAATATAGGGGTGAGGGCACCCCCCTTGGGCTATCCTGAACATTTATAACTTTTTGTCATTATTTCCTAAGTTGTGCAGTAAAACAACTAGCATTTACATTATACTAGGTAATGTGAATAATTTAGAGATGATTTAAAGTACACTGGAGAATAGGCATAGATTAGATGCAACACTACACTATTTTATACAGGAAACTGACCATCTGAATATGGTATTTTCTACATGTTTTCTGGAATCAATCTGCCACAGACGCTGACAGGTATTACAATTTCAGAGTTTTTATACTAATTGAGTGTAGAAAAAAGAAAGAAGCTAGTCTGAATTAGCTCTTAAGAATGCCACAGAAAATATTTTTTTAAAAGCATTGAAAGTATGAAAATAGAAACAGTGCTGGAAAATTATGGAAACTGAAACACTGAATTCAGGTCAACATATGCAGTGTGGGCCGGGTATAAGCTGTTTGTGCTAGAGAACAGGAATATAAAGGCGAGGTATATATGTTTTCTGCCTGACGAGAGCTTAAATAAACAGAAAAGACTGTAAGTATGAATGGCTATGTTATATCACAACATAAATATGTTATGATATTAATGTCAGCTACAGTATATGGAAGCGAGGACAGTTAGAAATGAAGCGAGTCTGTGAATGCAGCATAAAAATAGCGAGGGCCTGGCTTGGAGAAGGAAAGAAACAGAAGAGTAAGAGCATCAACCTACAGAACGGAGTCACCGAGAAGTGACGGAAAATGCCCAAACGCTCTCTAACTTTGCAACTAGAGAGGGGCCCAGCAGGTACCAGAGAAGATAAGTACGTTTGAGGGAAAAGATAAAATTGACTTAGCCCAGGTTAGAGTCTAAACAAAATGTAAAAGTTGACAATAAGCCAGGCATAGCAGTGCACACCTGAGATCTAAGCTGTGGGTATAACAGTAGGATAGTTAGGAGTTTAAGGACTGTCTGGCAAAATAACAATCCCTGTCTCAAACCAACAAAAATGTAAGGAAAAGAGTTTTTGAAATAAAATTGAGATTAAGAATTAGCTAAAATCTTAAAATTGGAAAACCTGGGAACTAAAGTTCTTAGTATAGAATATCCAGTGAGTTTCTTTGTAGATTTATGCAGATCTATATTGATCAATCATAATAGCATAATTTACCTAATAATTTTACAAGGAAGATACTACTTTATATTACAGATAAGAACATTAGGGAAAGAAAAGACTAAAATGGCGCTGAGATTTGGGTCAAGTCTGGGTTCAGAGCTAGCTCTCTTAAGGACTGAAAGCTGCAGAGCTGAACACTTGCATAGCTTTTTTGAATGACTAGCTAATGTAATTAGGTAGGTCAAGTCTGTTGCTTTATTTTTCCTATTTAAAAACAGGAGTCAGGAAAACTAAATTAGATGAGAAATGGTTCTAGAATTTCATTGTATGTACAATGATCATCAGCCATGAAAACCAATGCTCAATTTAAAATGACACATAGCATATGTGAAAAAGCCAGTTTTTCCTGCCAGCAAATAGCCTACCAGCTAAGTAAAGCAAGGCTGGCAGGGCTTAGCCGAAATGTCAGAAGACAATCTTTTTCCTTTTACCTGCTCATCCTTATAAACATTCTCATTCCCCAGGCATGCTTTCCAAACAAACAGTTACGATATGGAGCAGCAGAGGGCCCAAGGCAAGCTCTGCCATCTAGTAACTGTCAAAGCCATTAGTCTTTCATCTCTTTGGGAGGTCATGCCCACATTCACATCAGCTACGCAGTTGAATAACATTATACCTGTTGACCAATGCTTCTTTAATGCCTAACAAGACAGACATTTTACATTATGGATGTTAACTCTGAATGTTTCTTCTAAGTTTTGACAGCAAGTAAACACCATAAACTGGGCTCAAGATGGTTTGGAAAGATGATCTTTTAGATCATCTACYATAACTTTTCAAATACTTTTTACAAGCCTTCCCCCAAATTGAAAACTATAATCAGCTATGCTATCTGGAAAAAGTGTAAACCATTCGCTTCACAGTCGTAATAAATTACTGAATGTGTAATTTTGGAAAAGTGTGTAAACAGAAGTGAGAAGGGCAGTTACTTTATCAAAAGATACAAATGAAAGCCATGGACATGCTCAGCATGTCTCTTAGTCATGGCTTAGAAAAATAAGGACTATTCGCCATCCTGTAAATATTTGGCTTTTTCATTGTTTTCCTCAGCTTGCTCAGACATTTAAATCACCGTTTATTACAGCAGAGAATGTGTGCACCAGGCGAGGATCAGATGCATGATTTTTATTGTTACCAGATTTCATAGTTCACTCAAAACAAAAGGCATCCTTATTTTGGTAGTTTCTAGAGAAATAAAAAAAAAGTATCTAAAAAGATGTATGTGTGTTCTCAAACTTGAACTGATAGAAGCAAGAGAATAGCAAGGAGACGGCTGCAGAGAAAACGTACCTACGAGCAAGTGGGTGGTAGCCATAAAACTAAAAAGGGCCAAAGGATAGCATTCAAGCACAGGTTATAGGATGAGGATGATGATGATTATTATTCCTCCTCCTCCTCCTCCTCCTCCTCCTCCCCCTTCTTTTGTTTTTCTTTTGGTTTCTCGAGACAGGGTTTCTTTGTATGTGTAGCCCTGGCTGTTCTGGAACTCATTCTGTAGATCAGGCTTGCTTGAACTCAGGGATCTACCTAAGTCTGCCTCCTGAATGCTGGGATTAAAGGTGTGCGCCACTGCAGGGCTTTTTTTTTTTTTTTAAACAGTTTGGATTTTTGTATTTTGACTTACATTATAATATACTTGAGACCAAACAATAAGTTCCTTAATTATCCATGTCTCAATTTTATTAGAAGCAGATATGATTCACAATAAAAAAAAATGCAGTAAATCCAGGCATGGTTGTGCACATCTTTAATCCCTGCATGTGGAAAGCAGAGGCAGGCTTATTAACTCTAAGTTCGAGGCTAACCTGGTCTAAGGAACAAGTTCTAAAACAGCCAGGGCTACACAGAGAAACACTGTCTAAACCCCCCCCCCCAAAAAAAAAAACCAAAAAAACAAAAGAGCACTTAATTAAAAAGAATTATTCATATCCAAAGGATTACATACCATATTAAGTTTATATCACAATTTTGAACCTTACATTATTTTTCAATTTTCCATTAACCCCCAACAATATTAGTCTTAAGTAAACAGCCCATCTGTAACAGTAATCCTCTATGAGATTTTAGACTTACTTCTAAATTTTCGTGTGTGTGTGTGTGTGTGTGTGTGTGTGTGTGTGTGTGTGTGTATGTGTGTATGTTTTCCTGCAGAGGCCAGAAGGGGGCACTGAAGTTATAGTAAAGAGAGGTTCAGAATTACAGAGTTGTGCTCTGCCCTTTGTGGGTGCTGGAAAGAGTGGGAAGTGCTCTTACATGTTAAGTTATCGCTCCAGCACCTTTTTATTAGTTTTATAAGTAGTTTCTGAAGAAATAAATGGTTTGACAAAAATGACTTAGAACTATATATGCATCTGTTCAGTTTACAGCTATTCTACATGAAAGCAGATTTTATTTAAATTTAAAAATATGTGTACTATGTTTTCAGCAATATATGCCCCTCACAAAAGCAATTAATTCAAGCAGTTTCTTTTTCGTGAGGACTAAAGCTTTAAGCCTCCAATTGAGGTGTGGTGGAATACACTTGTAATCTTAGTACTCCGGAGGCTGAGAAAGCCTTTAAGGCCAGCCTGGGCTACATGGTGAATTGAGCTAGGACTAAGAGAGACCCTATCTCAAAACAAAACAACAATAAAAAGTTCAAACAACAAAGACCTTATCAAAGTAAAATCCTTCTGAACAGCCAAGGAAACAATCAAAAAAAAAAAAAAAAAGCCTACATAATGGGAGCAAAATCTTCACTAGCTATCTAACCAACGAGAATTAATGTGTTGAACACATAAAGAATTAAAAAAAATTAAATAACAAATTAAAAACCCAGTCAATAAGCAGACTAAGGAAACAAACAGGCAGCTCTCAAAAGATGAAATGCAAATGGCCTCTTCTTAGCCATCAAAGAAATGCAAGTCAAAACTACACCTAGGCTCCATCTTACCCGTCATCAAGAATACAAATAACAAACGCTGGCAGGGAGATGGAGAAAAGGGAGTCCTTACACATGGCTGGTGGAAATGCTACCCAGCTCACTCACTACAGAAATCAGTGTAGAAATTTCTCAGGAAACTAAAAACAAATCTAACACAAAGCCCAGCTATATATATAAATTCCTAGGATAACTCACAATGGCAAAGGTACCAAATTACCTAGGCGTCCACAGACGGGAATGGAGAAGAAAATGTGGTACATGTATACAGTGCAATTCTCTCAGTTACAAAGAATGAAGCTATGTTACTTGCAGGGAATGGATGCAAATGGATAATCATATTAAACGAATTAAGCCAGTCTCAGAAAGACAAATGTTCTATGTTTCTCTTACTTGTGATTCCTAGATTTTTATATATAGTTACATAAAATCATAAATCCATATGTAAGATGAAAGTAGAAGTGAAAGAATCTGGAGAAACATAGGAGACAGATAGAGGGCAGGTGAGAAAAGTCAGGGCAGGAGGTGTGGGGAAATACATTAAACATGTAATATTTACCTATATAAAAATAAAATTAAATAAAAAAAGTTCAAACAACCAAATAAAAAAGAATACTCATCTAAAGCCACTAATTAATAATATTAAGATTGCATCCTTGAGGAAAATACACACATTTTTCTGGTAAGTACTGAAGAACTGTTCTAACTCTAGTCAAGGTAGAGCTTTAAGCCCTGGCATTTACAGCAAACCCAAGCTGGAGACAAAGACTGCAGGAGAGACATTTACTGCTCAGTTACACTGCAGTGTAAACACTGTTATCATTGTATCACAATATAAATTCCAACAGTTTGAGCTCTCAATTGAGCCTAAGACCTTGTAACGTGGAATATTTTGGCTAGATAAAAGGAGTATAACTGATTTTATTTCATTTGGCATATTTTCAACATTTCTGAAACACCAACTTAACCAAATATAGAACATTTTTTAAATGAGGAAAAAGTTTTTGCCAAGAGTTAAGAAGCCAGGCTCCCCTTTAAATAATAATAATATTTTTTAAAAAAGCACATTAGAAACAGTTTTCAATTGTTATTTTCTGTTTCATTAGGATTTAACCACAATAATCTAAGAGGAAACAAGCACTAAGACATAGTTAATAGCAACATAACTTACTTCATATACCCTTCAGGACTGCTTCTAGATAAAATACTTTTTTAGACAAATCTATTAAAATTTGTGTCAAAAACTGTAGCTGTTGAAAAAGACACCCGACCATTTGAAATTTAAGAATGAGCTAGGTTGAGGCTCCTGCAGGGATAGAGGCCTGTCCAGCACATACGAGGCTCTAGATTTGATCACCAGGAACGAGTCCATGGAGAAGTTGGGTATCGTCTCTTCTTTACATAGTCACCACCATTATTTAAAACAACTTAGCTGTGGCTACTCCTCAGAGTATTTAACTGGTTGCTTGGTAATACTTAAACATCCCCATGTAAATCCTTTGACAATAATGACACAAAACCATCTTAGTCAGAATGGAAGCGAGGTCTCTGCTTTTCATTATCCAAGCAATCTGTCAAGGTAAGAGTATATAGCAAAAGAAGAAATTACTATTTCTCTATTCAAAGCAAAACAGTCAATTCTTTAAGTTATGAAGGAAATTCTATCATTCCTATTCTGGAAGGGACTTAGTTTAAAACTTTATGGCAACTTAGGCTAACCATGCTAAGATACTGCCTAGACAAACATGCAAATACTTCAGTTAGCAGCTCTGAAAAATTCCACCACTATCATCTATTGTGAGGGAAACAGTTGTAAATAAATGCACATGGTTTTCAGGCTATGAATAACCATAGTTCTCCCCAAAACCTCTTCTCTAGGGTTCCTCTCCTGTAAAAGAGGAAAATGATCTCTGCCAACCTTACCTCATAAACTGCTTGAATAAAAAGACAATGAACAGGACACAGGAAAGCATTATGTATTGAGAGTAAACTGGCAAAGGGCCTACTAGTGCAAGCCAGAGTAATCCTTGCTATTCTGGAGGATAAGGCAGGAAGATTCCAAGTTCAAGGTCAGCCTAGATAAGTTAGCAAGAACTGAAACAACAAAAGAAAAGGGAAGAGAAGGAAAAAGGAGGCAGGGTGTCRGAATATATTTTAGGATTAGTGCCCTTGCCTAGGCCAAGTTCCATAGCCAGAATGAAGGGAGGGAAAGCAAACGTGTTCAAGCCTTTATTTTTCTCATATTTTCTAAGATCCAATAGAGACTTTCTGTGAACTTTATGTTTAGTTATAATACACTGTTGCATAATGAAAAAAGTCATAGGATTATGTAGTATATATAGTTGTTGCCTTAGGCTCCACCCTAAATCCGGTTTTAACACCTAATTATTTAACTATACTACTGAATATACATAGATTATTTTAGGTAACTTATAAATTTCTTTAGTTTGTGAACTAATTGTACTTTCATAAAAAAATCAATGAAAATAGGTACATTGGCAGGCTATTTAGAGAACATTGTTTAGTTTTGAAACATCTATTTCTCAATAACTTCTGCAATTGTTCAACAAATGTCCTRAAAAATTATGGTTTATATAAATACTCTTTGGATCACTTTATACTCTATGCAATCTATTTGATTTTTAAAGTAGTTACCTAAAATATGGGAATGGAGTGACATATAAGAGTGAGTGTATGATTACTCCTGGATTAATTTAAATATTGTTTCATTCAAGTATTTTACATTCTACTATTTCTCTTATAGAAGTCTCACAACTAGTGAAGAAAATCTAGGAATCACAGCTATGCAGAGAGCGAGGAGAAGCTCCTGGTAGAGCGCATGCTCAGCTGAGGTTAAGTTCACCCTCCAGCCCCTGCACCCCTCACGCACACACAATAATTCTGTAATTATATCTTACGCAGAAAAGCAGTATGAAATTGTAAGCAGAACCATAGGCTCTTGAAAGAATAGCTATGTTAAGAGGCGTCACTCAGGGGAATGAGGAGTACTTCAGTCAGCATGCTACAGAGATCTACCTTTACTTAGGTTCACATCTATCAACTCTTTGTAGAAAAGCAGGAACTCTTACAGAGAAGGCTTGTGAAAGCCATATGATGCAGTAATGGGCATAACGACGCTGGGGGACTTAGGTGACAACAGACTCAAACTCAGAGTCATATTTTGCAAGATCAAATTTGTGTGTGTTTTAAAGATTTATTTATTTTATGTATATGACTACACTGTAGCTGTTTGCAGACACAACAGAAGAGGGTATCAGATCCCGTCACAGATGGTTGTGAGCCACCATGTGGTTGCTGGGAATTGAGCTCAGAACCTCTAAAAGAGCAGTCAGTGCTATTAACTGCTGAGCTATCTCTCCAGCCCCCACAAGATCAAACGTTTAAGACAAACAAGAAAAGATATAAGTGTAAGAAAACAGTATTGAATGAATACTGGCAAACACTGAAGTGAGCATGAGAGTTCATGCCTATAACCCCATCAGTGTAGTTCTAGAGGCTAGACAGGAGGATTCTAAGTCCAAGGTATGCAGTTTGTGTTCTTCAGCTCCCCATGAAACACACAAACAAACACACACACACACACACACACACACACACACACACACACACACACACACACACCCTGTAAAATATAAAACTCAATTTACTAACTCTGTAGTCCAGGTGTTAATGAAACAGCACCATTGCTGTCTCAATTCCTATTATATCCAAATTATCTTCTAAAATAAGAAACTGGAGATACAGCTCACTGGGTGAAAGCATTTGTCAAAAAGACCTGACAGCCACCTTTGAGTCCTGGAACTCACACAAGGTTGGATGCAGTGGCTTGCACCTGTAACCAGTGCTCTCATAGGGCGATGGGAGGTGGGGACACCACAGGCTAGCAGGCTGGCTAGCTTGGAGAGAACAGCACAGCAGCAGAAAYAAGAAAGACCCCATTTCAACAAAATGGAAGGCGAGAATCAACTTTTGAAAGTTGTCCTCTGCCTTCCACATGTGTGCCATGGTGCACACACACATGCAAGACATACACACAATGCATAAAAATAAACGAAGCATTTAAAATGTCCAAAAACCAGGAAAAAGGCCTTTAAAAAATAACTGAAAGTTTGATTTTTAAAAGCTATTATTTTCTCTTATCGCCAGGAGTGTGTGACTCAAAGCTTCTCACATGTGAACATGTGAGTATGGACGAAGACATATAGAATCATAGCACTTTGGAAACTTTTGAGTTTTTAAAACGTTTAAAAAGAAAAAAAACCCAACTCACTCTTCTCTTGATTTTTCCAAATTAGCATGAACAAGAGAGACACGGTGCTTAGTTCAGTTATGTTAGAATAGATCTCACCCAAAATCCCATATAGAAAATGCAGATCAGTAACTGATAAATGATTACACAGAAAAGTAGTTCAAGCTGATGCACCCTCGGAGCCTTTTCTAAAAAACAAGCCAGTTTGGCCTGTAAGTACTCCATAGAACAGGAAGTTAAGGAACTAATAGAGAAAACTGTGAGAGTGAACGCTACAGAGATGAGAGAGAAGGTTGGGTACGGTGCCACAAACTTACAGTTCTGTCTACTTGGAAGTCTGAGGCAGGAAGATTCTGACTTCAAAGACAGCCTTGGCAACACAGCAAACACCCTGTTCCTTACGTTCCCAAACCCATGGGTGTGTGAGTAAAGTTCGAGGCAGAGAAGTGGCATGAGGGTCAGGTTATACCCTCCCCCCTCCCCAAAACGCAAGCAAAACCATAAAGGAAGGAAGATCCCAGGAAACCAGTGGTCTGGCCCAGGACCTATGCATATTGAGGCAGAAAGGCACCAAGTTTAAGGTTAACCTTGGCTACATAGACTAGTCAGACATTAAGAAGTGGGGAAGATAAACAGTATTATTACCTGTCTTGATCCCTTTTATATCCAAATTATCTCCTAAAGTAAGAAACTGGAGATATAGCTCACTGGGTGAAAGCATTTGTCAAAAAGACCTGACAGCCACCTTTGAGTCCTGGAACTCACACAAGGTTGAATGCAGTGGCTTGCACCTCTATCCCCAGTGCTAGGAAAACGTTGACTACAATGAACAGTATTTTCAGACATGATGTGATTATTGACAATAGGTTTCAAAAAACAATTGAGGTTTTATGTAATGTTGAGAGGATATATGAAAGGATATATAAAAGAGAAAAGTAGATTAACTGAGCTAAAATCTTTATTTCAAATAGGAAGTCAGTAATGTCTAAAACTCCTTAAATAATGATGAACTATAGATATATGTGATGAGACAGCTAACAGTGTGAGCACCAGCACCTATCAGGAGGAGGGCTGTGACTTTGGCAGGAGGGACCAAGAGATTTTATAATAAGCCATCTGTTGCATTTAGTTTGTATTAGACTCAGTAAAAAGCTTTACTCAACTGTTTTCCAACTTGGTAAAATGTAACTTAATATAAATATAGGATTTAAGAAAATGGCTCAGAGGGTAAAGTGCTTACTTGCTGTGCAATTAAGGGACCTGAGTTTGGATCTCCAGTACCTTCATCAAAACAAAACAAAATCCAACCAAACAAAAGGACAGGCAGTAAGTGTCCTGTGAGTCCAGTGCTAGGAGACAGAGAGGGAAGAATTGAGGGATGCCTAGCCCTGAGTTCCAGATTCAATGAAAGACATACACACACACACACACACACACACACACACACACACACACACACACACACACACACACATTGTAGATTGCTCATTTGAATTCACATGTATATATTCTAAATGTAAAGGATTGGTGCTCAACTAAATTTTGCCTACAAGAAGCTATTTGCAATATGGATGTACTTTTGTGTTGTCTCTTGGCAGGTAAGGGCAGGAGATGGGTCAAGGGAAAGATTTGACAAGAGAGTCTACACTGTAGTAGCCAAAGGTCAACAGTGCTAAGGTTGATAAACTCTGATATCAAGGCCACAAACCCACTAAACTGATACAGTAGAAAAAGACATTATGAGTTACTGTACCACTACACTCCCTTGCAGACTGACTTTAAGTCCTATAGTTAGAAAGCATTACACTACTCATCCAAGGCTTTAAACGATTATCTATTTTTTACTGAAGGCTCCTTATGGAGTAGGCTGGCTTTGAACTTGAGATCCTCCTGCTTCAGCTCCCAAATTATAAGATTATGAGAATGGTATCACATTTGTTTTTAATCAAACTATTAAACTCAGTCAAAACCAGGAAGACTAATATTGTAAACAGTGATACATATTACAACTTACATTATTTGATACTTCAAGATTTTTATAACTGGAAACTTGAACAGCATACCTGAAGTCCTTCTACATGTCTGTAACCTACAGTTACAGAAGAGATCTGACAGAATGAACAGGACATGACAGGATTAATCCGTCGCCTCTCAGCCTTTTGGCTAAGACTGTGTAATTGAAATCCACAACTCAAATTCACTGCTGAGGAATGGGATTACATTTATTTTTAGAGAAGTCAAAAATCAGTTTCCTACTTCCCCTTGAGAAGTGCTGCTAATTATGTTATGTCAACAAATCAGTGGGAACAACAACAACAAAAAAGTCTCAATCAATCGACATGTACCTAAGGTGACAAGTGAGTCTAGGACTCAGGCCTAGATTGAGACCAAAACCAATATACAAAGTTCCTGTGTTTGCAAAAATATCAGAGGAATGAAAGAAAATAAACTAAGAAAATGTCGACCTATCAAATACTACTTGTCTTTACCCCTGTAAAGATTACAGACAGTTGATCCAGAGGATGAGGCTCCGTGGCAGAGTGCTTGTCTACTGTGTGCAAATCCCTGCGTCCAATTTCTAGCATGGAGAGGGGAGGGGAGAGAAAGTAACCACAGCAACTCATCTATTTATTTTATAGATATTTTGTTTTGTTTATTTGTCTTTCAAAGGCTGTTGTTTTCTCATTTTTGCTGCCCAGGGCAAATATACAAGTGCTCAACTTATGTTGCTTACTTAAACTTTTTTTTAAATTTAAGATGTAATTATAAACTGCTCTTCAATTTTTTAGTTAAATTGTCTTTTTTTTTTAAGGCTAGAAAAACTGAGTAAAAGGTGTAAGTAATTCAGACCAAATTCATTTAGCCTAAGTATTTCCAACCATTCCAACTATAATGCTGGCTTCCTAACTGTTACTGAGTTTAGTATTACAGTGCTTTCAGTTTATATACATGGCCATCCCCCATGGGGAAGCATATGTTGTTATTGGGGCTGGATCCAGGTGGGTTTCTATATCAGATGCTACACTATAACCAGAACTCCACTCTACTCTGACCTTCCTGGATCAGGTTTCCCATAGTACGGAATAAAATCCCAAGTCCTGAAATTGGCATGCAGAGCCTTAGGTGATTTGGCTTCTAAATGCTTCTCCCAGCCTGAGTTCACAGGCCACTGTCCCAGTTCCCCAAGTCTATGCTCTTGCAGTTCCTGGAAACTGTCTCCTCTCCTCTTTCACCTATGAGGGTCTTAGAGTACACTGCTGTGCTGAGAATACCACTGTTCAATCTGTTCACCTACACCATTCTTACCTTCTTTCCTGTGTCAGATTAAATAACACTTCCTCAGGAAGCCGTTCCTGACCCATAAAGACCTGCTGTAACATTCCCATAGTTCCTGTACTTTCTCTTACAACCCTCATCACAGCGCTGACTGTTTTTTACTTTGACATAAGTATTCCTTGCTAGACTGTAATCTGCATGAGACATTGTGTTACTGTGTTCCCAGAGCCCGAGAGAGAGAGAGAGAGAGAGAGAGAGAGAGAGAGAGAGAGAGAGAGAGAGAGATTGTTTCATTATTCTGACTTGTTTTATAATGTGAATAGTTTTGTTGTAACCTGGTATCTATGTCTATATCACCAATTTGAGATGTGGATGACTGAAATATAATGTTGCAACTTTTGTAATTGTAATTTGCTAATGGATTTGTTTCAGGTAACCATTTAAAAGGCAGCTGTGCTATATGTGACTTAATTGCATTAAAAGAAGACTTTTTTTAAGTTATGCTTTCCTACAAAAGTCTGGGTTACCTCTCATGTCCCTCAAGTACTTCAGTCTAGCACACAGAAAGTTTTCCTTTAAACTATTATATGATTAAATATGTTCTCACAGAATGATCAGAAGCATCTGGGAAAGGTGGGAGTGACAAAAAAAAAATCCTCACTGGGAAAGTCAGCTCACTGCTCGCCCTTCAGAGTGGCCCATTATCAACATTTCATAGTGGGCTTCTTTATTTCCAGGTCCCTAAAGAATGAGTAATAAATTATGACGAACTAAACAAGTCACACTTGGCTCCAAAATGAAATTTTCCTACCTCTACTTTCTAGTCCCCACGGTGGGAAGAGGAAATCCTGATCACAGCCAACAAAGTCCTAGTTTTGGCTCTAATATCCATTTTCCTGTCTGTCTAAAAGCCAGGCTCAGCGAGGGAGGCAGTGAAGTCTTAGGTCAGTATTTTAAGCTCTATTTAAATTTTTTACTTCCATAATCTTCCTTAAACTTAAGAAAAATTATTATCATAAAATTAATGTGATTGTCTTCTTTTTCTTATTCAAATCACTCTTCTAACTCAGACATGGACCTGAACTTTAAAAAATGTGAATTCAAATGAAATACAGAAAACAATGCAGAGGTTAATCTGATTAATTTGTTTGAATATAAAACAGTTTTCACCTATAGCTAGCTTCCATTATTTCTGTGTGACAAACAGTATCGCAAAAAAATAAAGTTCTAGTTTAAATCCAGCAATTTGAAGTGATTCTGGAGGATGTAGGTATGAGACTCATTGTGGCAGCACACTCCAAGGTGACAAATGAGGGGTCACATCAGTACATTCTCCAGTGAGAGCAGGCAAGCGCAGAGCAAGGAGTTTAGGTTATGTGACAACCACTCTCTTAACATTGTATGGCAAAGGAAGAGAAATGAGTGTCAGGATTAAAAGTTCCTGTCTGAGCTGACCGGTACAAGGAAGAAGTCTTCTACAGACCTTGCTGGAGAGGACCTCCAAGACAGAAGCGGCACTCAGTAGTTTCTAAGAAACTGAAGTGGCTCCTGAGTTCTAAGGAATCTCGGTTCTCTAGCCACAAGACACTGAATTCCGTCAAGAAACCTGAATGAGCTTGGAAGTGAATCCCAACCTACAGCTGAGGATGCAGCCTATGGAAGCCTGAGAAAGACTCGGCTAAGCCAGCATCTTCGTTGTGAACCATTCGGCAGATTACAAAACATAAAGTCAGAATAACACAATGAATGAGTCCTTGGGTATGTGCTTTAAGAGGTAATAAAGGCTGGTGTGGTGGCGCAAGTCTTTAAATCTGGCACTCCGAAGGCAGAGGTAGCCGATCTCTGAGTCTGAGGGCAGCCAGGTCTACATAGAAATTTCCAGGCCCATCAGGGCTACATAGTGAGACTCTTTGTCTTTAAAAAAAAAAAAAAAAGTTATCTACTCCTAAGTGGTTGTCCTAAAACAGATTCAATTTCATTTTTCAATTAATTTAGCAATGTTTTTATGTCTACCACTTTACTCTTTAATTTTCCATGAAAATTGTCAATTTTAACGTGTTTTTCTATATATCTTTTATTTTGTCAGAAATATTTTCCACGTAAATCTTCAATTTTATCATAAAATGCTTTTACTTACTTTTTCAATAAAAGAACATGCTTTTCAAAAAAAAACAAGTAATATTAAACAGACTCAGATTATACTTGCATACCTATTTGCAGATATATATATATATAAAGTTCTAGTTTAAATCCAGCAATTTGAAGTGATTCTAGAGGATGTAGGTATGAGACCTACATCCTATATATATATAAAATAATAATAATTAAAGAATGTGAGGCCATGAATTTGAAAGGGAATGGAGGGAGCATTTGAGGGGCTGGAGCAAGAAGATGTAATTATATTTTAATTTTAAAAAACTAAAAAGTAATAGCTGGGCATGGTTTTAATCCCACACACTTTTAATCCCAGCAGTTGGAAGGCAGAGGCAGGTAAATCTCTATAGTTATAACTCTCAACATAAATACTAACAAAATGGCTAAAACCTACCCACAAAAAGAAGATGGAGGGGGAAGTCTGAGGATCTGAAGTCTGAAACATGGTGATTAATATGGAGCATAAGAAGTTTCAGTGTTCAGAGTATTTCGGGTTTTCAGATGAGAGATGCTTACAGTAAATTCTGTCAATATTCTAAAACTTAAAAACCTCCAAGATGAAATACTTTTGGTCCCAAGCACTTTGGATAAAGAACATTCAACCTCTTGCTGTACTACAAAGCAACTGAACATACAAGGGYATCAGTGAAGGAGCTACAGAACAAAAAGCACAGGACAAGGAAAGCGACCGATGCCAAGTCCTTCACTGGTAACCACTTTAAATACAAATGGGGTTAAACTCTGTAACTGAAGGGCAGAGACTGGCAGAGAAATTGAAATTTTTTTTTCTACCACAATATTTTTTGTCTACAGAGAACCCATTTTTGATGTAAGAAAGGATGTTTATTTTGTATT
Organism: Apodemus speciosus; assembly: GCA_002335545.1. Classification (NCBI taxonomy): domain Eukaryota; kingdom Metazoa; phylum Chordata; class Mammalia; order Rodentia; family Muridae; genus Apodemus; species Apodemus speciosus. The sequence goes on from BDUI01000183.1 coordinate 79,339, forward strand.
GGATAGAAAAACCTACTAAGGATCATATACCTACATTTAAAATTTATATAAAGGAACAGAATAATATTAGTGGCAAACTTTTTATGGCTTTGGATTTGCTAGCACTTTCCTTAAACAACAGTACTTTGATGGAATTTCACCAAAACATGGAAATTTTGTATCTCTTTTACACTCCATTGCGGCAAAGAAATAAATATTTTCCAGTAATTAGCACTATCCAGCCACACTCTGTAGATATGTGATCCACAACAGATAATTATTATTTCAAGTCACTAAGGATTAGATTTGTTACATAAGACTGGTGAGGACAAATGACAATGTGAAACATAACTTTCCACTACACCTGATATTGCTGATAAGGAAAAACTCCTGGAGCTAGGGAGATGGTTTGGTGGTTGAGTTGCCTAGCCCAGGGAGTGGCACTATTTGGAGGTATAGCCTTGTTGGAGGAAGTATAGCCTTGTTGGAGTAGGTGTGTCATTGTGGGCTTGGGCTTTAAGAACCTCCTCTTAGCTGCCTGGAAGCGTCTTCTGCTAGCAGCCTTAGATGAAGATGTAGAACTCTCGGCTCCTGCACCATGCCTGCCTGGATGCTGCCATGCTCCTGCATTGATGATAATGGACTGAACCTCTGAACCTGTAGGCCAGCCCCAGTTAAATGTTCTTTTTATAAGAGTTGCCTAGGTCATGGTGTCTGTTCGCAGCAGTAAAACCCTAATATAACTAAGACAGACGGTAAAGGTGTTATGCAAGCAAGACCTGAGTGGAATGTCTAGCAACCCCACAAAGAGCGGGGCATGGCCTCACATGCCTGTATCCTAATGCTGGGGACACAGGTGAATCCCTGGAGCCCTGGGGCCAGCTGCCTAGCTAAAACAGTGAGCTCCAGGGTTAGTTTAGACCCTACCTCAAAAAAAAAAAAAAAAGTTGGAGAGAAATAGAAGAAGACACCTGATGTCTTCTTGTCTCTTCTGCATATGCAGACATGGGCATACTCACTCATTTGTGCAAATACACCATACCACACCCAAGAAGGAAGAAGAAGAGAGGGAGAGAAGGAAGGGGGTGTGAACAAGACTAGGCTATTGTTTGAATTAAAGTTCCCCAAAGGTCAGAATATTAAAGGCTTGTTCCCTGCCTTGTGGAACTTTTGGCAAGTTGTACAAAACTCTAAGAGGTGGGCTTAGCAGAATTTATGGTAGCTAGAGGTGTCCCCTAGTATGAGGACATACTGGGACCATAGTCCTTGCTCATTGCTTCCTTCCTGACATGACATTCTGCCTAGCCACAAGCATAAGGCACTGGGGCCTGCAAACACGGACAGGAACCTCCCAAACTGTAAGGAACACAAGCCTTTTATTCTTGGAAGTTCCATACCATAGAGATGGAAAGCTGACTACCAGAGAAAGAAAGCACTAACAACCCAAGCTTTGTGTGACAGCAAGGCCCAGAATTATAATTGTTAGAGTGAAGGCAGGAAAAAAAAAAAGAAAATATATTGTTTTATAAACATTTTTTAACTTTAAGAATTTTTGAAAAACTAGAAAAGAATATAACAAATAAAAATATAACATTTTTTTAAACTAAAATTTATGGGAAAGGATAAAGTACCTTTTGATAATTTCTTTTCTTAAAGGTAATGAGTATTACGACATGAATACTTTTGGACTTCCTTACTTTGTAAGTAGGATACTTAATGTAGCTTAATATTAGCCATGAGGTCTGTCATCTTTTCCATCCCTGAAAAAAATGTGTTGAGTGTCCAAAACTTAGAAAGAATATGAGCAAAAGTGAAAAGAATCTGTTTAAGGGGAAGTATATTTAAGATGCTAAAAGAATATGTAGTATATATGAAAGAGGTTATCCACATGTAACAAAGTACATTCATAAGACACAGCAGGGCCAGGGTAAAACAGCAAGAGATGTGTAGGACACCAACAGGCAATTGCAATATTAGGCCAACGGCAGAGCTGGACTTCTGCAAAATTCAGTTTAAAAGCTGTTGATGGTGAATGCAGGGCATCCCAGAACACATGTCTGGGCAACACCAGTCATTTCAGAATAGCAGACACAGCTAGCATGCTGTGGTAGTTGTAAAAGCTGTCATGGCCAGCAAACTCTAGAAGGATTAGACTGAGTCATTGGATGACATACCCTCCTGAGGAAGTAGATATTTTGAAGTTCAGAGGCCTTGGGAAGACTAGGAGCTGATGGAAGAACTATTGCTTATTTATTGTTAATGTTACCCAAAAACCTCTCTATCCTAGAGAAGTAGTATATAGTTTATAGTTTTTAACTAACATATTAACAATAATGAAGATAACTATGCTACTGAAAGCACTCTTATTTTGGCATGATATCTTAATTGGCTATACCCTGGGAGTAAGGATATATAGATCATACTCAGTGTGCCAGCTCAGTGGCTAGGAAATGCCATGTCTTGTTCTCACATTGCTAGCACTTTCAAATGCCTGTAAAAACAAAAGAAGACCCTCCCAGATAGATGATAATGCCAACTGAGGTGTTATTTTTGGATGCTGACTTGACTAATTTGAGGGTTGCCTACTTCTTCTGTGTGTCTGATCATATTTCCAGATACTGGTTTGTGGGTCAGCAAGTTCAGTGGTGAAGACATTCAGCTGTGGGCCACAAAGAAGAAATAAAGACAGAAGAGAAAAACCTCTCTGCTGTCCTTCTGAAGCTGGGACATTTTTCTATTACTGTTGCCTTTGGATCTCAGATTGCAAGCCCTTTAGCCTTTGGACCCCAGAATTTGCATGATCCATCGCTGGGGTGGGAGATGGTTGGCCTTTGACCTTGGGTGGGACTGCATCATTAACATCTGTAATTCTTTCAGCTCCCTGAACSGGGCCATGCAATCAGTGTGCATGTGGCCTTTGTGATGCTTTTCAGGTACCTTCTGTAACCAGGTGACTGACTGAATACGGATGCATGCAAGTATGTATGTGTGTATGTCTATTCACGAGCACTTACATGCACATTCTTTTATCAATTGCTTCCACTTCTCTGGAGAAGCCTAACATATCCTCTTAGTACTCACTACCACAAATAAACTTAGGATAAAGCTTAGGACACAAACAGTGATAATGAAACAAACCTTATTTGCTCTAGATTAGTGGTCCTCAAGCTTCCTAACGCTGCGACCCTTTAATACAGTTCCTCATATTTTGGTGACCCCAAACATAAAATTATTTTTGCTACTATTTCATAACTAATTTTGCTACCATTATGAATCATAATGTGAATATTTTTGGAGATAGAGGTTTGTCAAAGGGGTCATCATCCAAAGGTTGAGAACAACTGGTTTAGATGAAATAACTGCTTTAAAAATGACTCCTCTACTTAAACCAAGAGTAAAATTTGAGCAAAATAGAGCAAACATTTTTAGGGCATAGATGCCAAACAACACAAGCTTGTTCAGGAGATTGGGGGGATTCATTAGGTGGTGTTCACTGTTCCCAGCTCCTTGTCTCACCAGTTCTCTGCCTAGAGCACATGTGCTCTGAAGTGCAAGTCCAGCCCTACTGGAAGAGGCTGGAAGGACTGTGAGCAGCTGAAACCATGAGATCTACAAGGCATAGCACTAGAGAGCACTAGAGGGTCCTGTCCTAGATACAGAAAGGACCCTGGAATCCTTAGGGGATCCTGGGAATGTCCTGGCTAAGAGCTGATGACACACAAATTGTGGGCCTCTCCAGCTGTGTTTCTGACTCAGAAAATCCTGATAGAGACTGGAGGGGGAAAAATGCTGAGTTTTCATCAAATGCACAGATGATATTGATACACCTGATAGAGGCCACACTTTCAAAATTACCATTGTTGTACAAAACAGTATGCTCAAAGTAAACATTTCCTACTAAAATATTTTCATTCACTCAGATTCTCTAGAGATTTGAATATCTAGGGATATAATTAACTCTACACAAAGCATGCAGATAGAACTTCCCAAGGCTTTGATGGCTTACCTGAAGATCCTTCACATTTGGGAAAGGAATCCCTACGGTTATGACAGCACGGGCATTATCATCTGAGAAATCCAGGCCCTCGCTCACCTTGCCGCGACAAACTGCTATGAGAAGGGCTCCATCTTAAGCAACAGAAATTAAACATTTTGAAGAGTGCACTAAAATTCTCCAAAATTTATTATTGTCATAGTATTTCTTTTAGTAACTTATAACAACCATGGATTGCTTTATGAGACACAGGTTTTAAAAAATCTCATTATCTTTTAATAAAGAAGGAACAAAATTAGATGAAAATGGTAACAAGTCAATTAACAACCTGTGCATTTAGAGTTCCCTATAGCCAGGTGTGGATACACACACCTTCAATCTCAGCATTTGGGAATCAGAGGCAGCAGATACTCTCTGAGTTTGTGCCCAGCCAGGTCTACAAACGACGAAGCAAGTTCCAGGACAGCAAGGGTTGTTACACAGAGAAACCCTGTCTAAAAGACCCAAAGTAAAAACAAACAAACAAGCGAACAAATAAGCAAACAAATAAAATAAAATAAAATAAAATAAAATAAAATAAAATAAAATAAAATAAAATAAAATAAAATAAATTCGCCTTTTCTTTTCAACAATCATCCTACCTCAGCTTCTGGAGTGCTGAAATCACAGGCATGTACCACTGTGTTTTTGTTTGTTTTGAGACAGGATCTCAGTATGTAAACCATACTGGCCTTGAACTCTCAATCGTCCTATCCCTCTGATCCCAAAGACTGAAATTACAGGCTCCCATACTTGGTTATAACCTTGTCATTGAATGTATTTACACTTGCTGCTCTTCCAGAGGACTCAGCCTCAATTTCTTACTCACATGGCACCTCAGGGCTGCTTATAACTCCTGCTTCGGGGGTTCAAGGCCTTCTTCTGACCTCCTTGTACAGGTGTACACATGTGCGCACACATATAGTCAGGTCCATATACATAAGACCATAAAATAGATCTTTCTGAACTGATTAACAATCACATTACAGTCCTACTCTCTTTGTTGCACTGCTCCTCAATCACTGCTACTAGCTTTCACATCCAGCTCTGGTCAATGTGACAACTGCGTCTGTACTCTGTTGTCGGAGACAGCATTAGAAGCCAGGCTGGCCTCTATGTGCACCCTTTTCACTCCACTTCTTGAGTGCAGAGATTACTATCAAACACCACTATTCCTGGGGTTTTAAGAACTTAAGTTTAAGTAGGGAGGCAGAAGCAGGTGGATCTCTGTGAATTGGAGCCCATCCTGGCCTACATAGTAAGACCGTCTTAAAGAACACAAACAACAAACTAAAAATAAACAACAACAAAACCTAAGTTTATCTTATTTGGTAGACTGTAAGCACAAATTACATTATCTGTGTAAAGCTCCAGGTCTTACTTAGTCAGTGAAGAAGGCATTTATTCGTATCCTACCTTTTTTTTTTTTTTGGTTTTTCGAGACAGGGTTTCTCTGTGTAGTCCTGGCTATCCTGGAACTCACTCTGTAGACCAGGCTGGCCTCGAACTCAGAAATCCGCCTGCCTCTGCCTCCCAAGTGCTGGGATTACAGGCGTGCGCYACCACGCCCGGCTCYCTACCTTCTTTTTTGACATAATAGTTCTTGTAATATAAGGTTCAATGTGGCTTATTATTAGAATACGTTCCTTTTTTTAAACCTACTTCCTTTTTTATCTAAGATTTTAAAATACAATTTTCCCAAGTACAATTCACTTTAATGACCTTTAATAGCACCAATTTCCCCTTACTCTACAAATTTCGCTGACCGACCGTGACATGAAATTACTTCACCTTACCCTTTTCTCCCTTGAACTTGATGGCATCATAGTACACCTGCAGCAACTCATCAAAGTCAGTTTTCTCTCCTCCTTGGGGTTCAGCAATGACTGTCTTCACTGATTCCAAACTATTCCATAAGCCAGTGAAAATCCAACGTTCTCTTAATTTCTCTAATAGCTAAAAAGATGGGAAAATTAATTCTGCAGTCAAGCTGAATGAAGACTTTTATTTGTAAATTATAAGTGCTAGAATACAAAAAAACCCAAATTCAATCTATATTATAATGAATACACATTCTAATAATATACTGTTAGATTAAAAATAAATAACAGCCAGTGAAAACCCCAAACTTAAAACAATCTTAAAAACATGGGGGAGAGAATAATATAATAAAATGTATGCAAACTTTAAATATGAACGATAGGAGCATCTACAACTTAATGTGTGTGACAAAGCAAGAGCAATACTTGGAAATACATTAATAATGCATATAAGCATTACTCTTTTTTTTTTTTTTTAGCATTACTCTTAAAATCTGAAAATGAGTTAGGCATTAGTTTCAAGATAGTGGAAAATGAAATACTACAAATGCACAGAAGCAAAAATGAATGAAGAGCTGAGTGGATGAAAAGGACAAAGGCCAGCTGTAGAGACGACAATGTAAAGTGAGTTGTTTCAACCACTCTTGAATGTCATGAGTTCTACTGCATTGTGGACTAGATATTCCAATATAACTAAGTACCAACAAACCAACCAAAATTCTCTAGCAGACAAAAACTCATTGATTTTCATGAGATAATTTTTTATAAAATTTAAATGAATATAAGCCAAATTCCCTATCACTGCTATTTACTGCTATTTCCTATTTGAAATGTCTCATAAATAGGCTGCTAGAACTTGATTTTTGAATATGCACTGTTTTGAAATGAAACTCTGTGTTCAGAGTTAGAAAGTATGAACACCCTCTTGACAGTTCCAGAGAAGCAGTGTGCATGTAGGGGTCAAACTGGGTCTTTAATTGGTGAAAAAAGATTGATATTAAAAAAAAAAATCAATGAAGTACAGAACAGCATTAAATTACTTTTTTCCACTGAGTAGCTGGTGTAGAGCTGGATAAAAATATCATCTCTTGAGGAACCAGAGGAAATGTCTGTCGGGTTTCTATGGCTGCTGACACTTAGTGGAATTTAATATGGTAACATACCATTTTCTTTGAATTTGAAAATAAAGTTAATATTTCATCACTGATTTCTTGACTCAGAGATAACAACTACTAACAAACTTCAGGTTGGAAGTGTTCCAAGATCCTTACCAAACTCACTCTACTCAGCTAAGACATTTATACATGATGCACAGTTAGGTCAGAAGAAATATTAAAAAGAAATATTTGAGAAATAACAAAGAAGCAGTCAATGCAAACTTTTCACTGAAGACTTTGTTTCACATTATGAACAAGTTATTCACTTGGRTCTGGTGGTGCAGGCCGGAAATTCTAGATACTGAAGGGGCTTAGGCAAAAAGATTGTGAGTTCAAAGCCTGCCTGGGTTACAGGAAGAGTTCAATCAAGGTCACAAGGCAATTTAGTCAAGTCCTGTCTCAAAATAAAAAGAGGCTCAGAGGCAGCGTTTGCCTGCCTTGTTCCAAGACCCCATGTCCACCCTCTTGTACCACAAAACAACAGAACAAGAGAGTGGTGTTAAAGACTTGTCTGAAAACCAAGCCACTGAGCTCACTGACATAGCATAGTTTATTGATTGCATTTGATTTTAAACAAAACTGTCAGAGTACCCTAATTACATAACTAAGACTGTAACTCAGAGACTAGCTGAGGGCAAAAGGAGAACAGGGCACAGCAAACACAGCTCTCATTTCTCCAGTTTGCATTAAAGCTCTAAAGCTTTACTGCTGATGAAAATTTTATGACTTGAGCACTCTCTACCTTCTGCAGGGAGTGCCCTGGAGCTGGTGAGCTGGCTGAGGGGCTAAAGAGCTTCCTGTGCAAGCCTGATGGCCTGAACTCAAGCCCCAGCGGCCGGACGGGAGGTGAGGACAGACTCATTCCCATACACTTACTGTGGTATATACATGCAGTGTACACACACACATCACATCACACATAGAATAAAACAGCACATCACATGCACATACAGCATACATACTTAGATAATACAGCCCATCACATTCACACAAACTACATAATAATCATACACAAACACTACATAAAATCATCTTAAAAGAGAAAATAACACTCACATTTGCTTTAGTTAAACTGAAGAATTTTTTTAACCATCTAAACACAACAAAGACGTTATTACACTATCTTTTGGTTTTGGTTTTTGGGGAGGTGCAGGGGGATAAGAGAGAAAAGGAAAAAAAGACGGTAGAGAGCCTGAAAATGATAAAATAGTACTAGCATCTTGCTTTATCTGCTTGTTGGACTTAAGGTTAAAAAGAGGATCAAAGTGAAAGACTGGAAAAAGATACCCCTAATAAGCATTCACACAATCAACACCAAACTAAGCAGACAAGTTAAAAACAATTACAGAGATGAAAGAAAGAGATTCTGTAAGGATAAAGCCCAATTTCCCAAGAAAATGCAACAAGTACAYATTTATATAAGCTTACATAAGAAGACCCAAGTATTTCAAGTGAATATTGACAACCTATTCCAACACGATATTAGTAGGAGATTGAAACACCCAAGCTTCAACAAATCATGATATCCAGAATGAAGACAATGTAGACAGAAGATCAGTAAAAAAGTAGAAAACCTGAACAACTTCACAATCTGGAAAGCTTAAGAGACATACGTATTCTGAAATGTACACATCTGTTATGTGTCAGGTCACAATGCAACCAAGGGGTACACACGGTTCCAGCGCAATTGTGGCTAAGGAATGCCTTGCCGGGCATAGGTGGGAGGAGAGGTCCTTGGTCCTATGAAGGCTTGATAGATGCCCCAGTGTGGGGAAATCGAGGCAGGGTAGGTGGGAATGGGTTGGGAAGAGGGACATCTTCTTGGAGGCAGGGGATGGGAGGATGGGTTAGGGATTTTCTGGGAGGGGAGGAAACCAGGAAAGGGTTGAAATGTAAATGAAGAATATATTCAGTAAAAAATGTTTATAAAATTAAACAATAACAAAACAACAACAACAAAAAGAGACACATGTATTCTGAAATGTACACATCTGTTATGTGTCAGGTCATAACGCAAATCTTAACGAATTTAACCAGAGCCAGCAGGGTGGCTCAGCAGATAAAGGTGCATGCCTTTGAGCCTGATGGCTTGGATTCCATCACATGGTAGAGAGAAAGAACCGATTCTTTATCATTGCCCTCAGACCTTCACACACACACACACACACACACACACACACACACACACACACACACGGAGTAATAAGACTGAAAGGACATCACCTGTTTTTTCCAATCACAAAAGAATGAAACTGGAATTTAACAGAAAACTAAGAAATTTAGGAAACTGTAGAAATTAAACAATATACTTCTGAACAGTCAGCATGAGTTCAAAGAAGAAATTAAAAAGAAAATTATGAAATTATATTGAAATCAACAAAAATGAAACACAGCATACCAAAAGTAAGGAACACAACAACAGGGTACTCAGGAAGACATGTACAGATGTCACAAACGTCTGCATCAATAATATAACCTGATGGTGCAGCTATGCAATTCCAGCTGTGTGAGTGGTTGAGGCAGGACAATGGCAAGTTCAGTGTCTGCATGGGCTACAAAGTGAGACTCAAGACAACAAGTTTGAGAAGTGTTGTGCTGTGCGGTCTGTGCCTAGGTTACAGTGGAGGCAGCCACCTTGCCTCGGGGCACTACAGACAACTAGCAGCTGGGGCCACATCACGTACGCGGACAGAGTCCAAGTCTGACACCAACTACCCCAAGAGGCTCTTGCCTACACCCAGAGCAGCCGGCGGTCTCTGCGCCGACCCACGCAGCCACCAACTCACTCAGGGGGCTGTGCGGTCTGTGCCTGGATTACAGGGGAGGCAGCCACCTTGTCTCGAGGCACCACAGACAGCTAACCAGACAGAGCCCTGTGAACTGAGAGCGCCACCATCTAGGCTCCAGCAGTCCAACAAGGGAAGCTCCATTCCTGCAGGGAATCCCATGGTTAGACAGAGCCCCGAGACCCACCACCATCTTGCAGCTGGTGGCCTGACAAGATCACCATAGAGAACGAACAGAGGAGCCCAGGTCACCATAAAGATCTAACAGATGAGCCCAGATCGGTGGAGAAAAAGATCTGATTCTTAAGAGCTGGCATCTAGGCAGGCCAGGAGGAGATGGC
>BDUI01000183.1:98771-130193 GCA_002335545.1 Apodemus speciosus
AGAGAGAGAGAGAGAGAGTCAGTCTTAGAAGAGACCTATCCCCCTAAAGGACATATGAAAATAAGGAAGGCATGTAGAAAGATTCCCTCCTTTCAAGGCTCAGATTCCCTCCTTTCAGCAGAAAGTTTGTAAGTGCCACATGCAGTGAATGAATAAAAGGAACAGTATCCTCTATACACAACAGGACCGCTACACATTTGAACTCAGTGATTTCGAAAGCATGCACAAGCCACATGCAAGCTCAACCCCGACCAAATTCCAGCACAGAGARGCAAAGTGGATACAAAGTATTACCCTTAGCTGAGCAACTACTGGCAGCAGATAGAGGGAGAGTCAGTTTTCTCTGAATGTTGTTGCCTCTGGATAAGGTGAACAAGCCCCAAAGAATACCCAAATAAAATGAGCAGAAAAAAAACGATATCATGGGTTAAAACAAGGCACTAATTTAGGTGGGTAGGAAAGGGGGGAATGCCTGGGAGTAGTTGGGTAAGGATGGGGGCAAATAGAATTAGAACATATTATATGAAATTCTGAGAAACATACATACACACATGCATACACACACTACTAAATTACTATAAGATACTAAACCAGAACACACCTAACTGCATTCTAAACATACGGCCTTATAGCCACAGATAAGTGTAGTCTTCATCAAGGAAACATCTCTTTGCAACAGAGACCATTATAGAAAACCACAACCAATCAAAACGCAGAGCTGTGAAGCACTCTTAATGGATACATGTACAAAGCAAGTCCTGTGCCTAAGGCTTAGGGAACATTGCAGAAGAGAGAATGGAATTATGGTAAGAGCCAGAGGATCGGGGATCTGGTTGTGAGATTGTGTCTTCTAGTAATGTCAGAAACGATACCCATAAGGTCTCACCAACATGAGTGTTTAATATGAGCTAACAAGGACAACAATAGGGATGCCAACGAGGACTGGGGAAGATCATGAGGCCTCAACCTTATACAAAGAACTACAAGCAACTAAAGAATACTGAGAGTGAGAGAAATACTCTTTTTTAAGAAAGTGCACACTAACTGGTAATCCAATATCAAATGGTCAGCTCTGAAAAAACAGATACAATTAAAAATATATAGATTGAGCTGGTTATATATAGAATACATATGCACATATCAATAATTAATGAAAAGATGCTATGAATTTGAAGGATAGCAAGTGGGGGGAATGTAGAGAGGTTTGAAGAGAGGATGGGGAAGAGGAAAATGATGTAATTATAATATAATCTCAAAAACAAGTTTTTAAAAAAACATAAAAGGAGATAGACTAATTGTGTGTGTATGTGCATATATATATGTCCATCCATCTAAAATTAGATACATAAAAATGTAAAGTAAGGATCTGTGAATGTACCTCATTTGTAGAGTGCTTCTTACCATGTACAAAGCTCTGGGTTCAATTACCAGCGCTGGATAAATTAGGCATGATGGTATATGCCTATTATCCCTACTACCTGGATGGCAGAGGCAGGGGGCCTATAAGTACACTGCTATCCTTGTCTATATTGTAATTTACTGTAAGTTAGAAGCCAGTGTACATAGGACACAGTCTTAAAAAAATATATGTATGTGTATATAAACATATATACTATATTTAAAGATCTCAAGAAGAGASAGCTTGCAATACAATGTCAGCAGGGGACCGAACCCTCCACAATGCACAGATCATCCAGACAGAAAATTAATGAACATTAGGCTTGAACAACACATTAGACCCAAGGGAACAATAGATAAAAACAACATTCCATCTATTAACAGAATACACACAATTCTCAAACTCCCATGGAATAGTTCCTAGGACAAATTACGTCAGAGTAAAAAATAAGCATTAGCCAATTTTAGAAGAATAAAATTAAATCAAGAAGGATCTCTCCCAGCCACAGAGATAAAAAACTGGGAATCAATAATGGGGCAAGTTTTGGAAAATTCAGAATTTTAAGATTGATGCTGAGCAACCAATGGCTCAATGAAGAAATTAAAAGGGAAATTTAAAAATAACGAGGCAAACGAAAATGAAAACACAGCAAACTAAAACTTATGGGACAGAAAAGAGATCCTAAGAACAAACTTATAGCAACAAATATCTACACAAAGAAGAAAAGGAAAACAAAAAGGTTGGATGTGGGGATTTGGAAGACAGTTTAATCTATAAATAACTAAACACCACTTTATAGGAGCATATATATTTATTTGATATATGAAGAACAAGATTAGCAGAAGAAAATAATAGTGATCAGAACACAAATGATTTTGGAACACTCCCTGTTAAGATTATATGTGAACTAAAACTATTTTAATAAATTAGAGTGAATGTTTCTTAAAAAAACATTAACATGAATAGAGGCTAGAAACTATGAAAGAAAATCAACAGAACAAAACCAAGATGTTGAAAAGATAAAATAAATAAAACTTTGGATTGATTAATTTATAAAGACAGAAGACTCAAAAAGAGGTAAAATTGATGGCATCATCAAAGGGTGGTAAGAGTCTACTGTCTATAGTTAAATGCCTAGAAAAAATGGATAACCTCCTAGGCATATTTAATACACTAACATTGAAATAAAGACATGAACAAATCTGAACAGATAGATTTATGGGCAATAAGAAGACTGACGGTAAAAAAACGTGTCCTATCAAAAGGAAAGCCCAGGATGTTCACTAACTTCATTGCTGAACATGATCAAATATTCAAAAGTAAACTAATGCTAATCCTTCATAAAAGAGTTAGGGAGTACTTGAAAACTCTCAACAAAACAGCATTACCCTGAATACCAAAGCCAAATACATTACAAGACAAGTACAGATGAATATCACTAATAAATAGCAAAGTAAAATTCCTGGACAATATATTGCAACCCAAGTTCAAGATTAGCCATCAAAATCATAGAAGTACCTTGGGAAGTAAGGGAGGCTCAACATACACACATTCATAGATAGGACACATCATTTTAACAGACGGAAGGACAGATATAACCACATGACCATCTTATTAGATAAGGAAAACACATCTGACAAAATTCAACACCTTTTCAAGAACCAAGTTCTTGTCAAAATAGACATGGAAGGAATTTGTTATAGTAAAGCACATCTGTGGTAAAACCACAGCTAGAATATAGATGACAGAATTGAAAGCCTTCTGGTACCATCTAGAACAACATGAGATTTCCATTCTTGTCACATTTATTCAGTACTGTACTGGAAGTACGTGTCAGGACATTTAGTCAGGAGAAAGAAACAAAAGACATCCAAAGACATATTCTTCAAAGGGAGAACTGAAATTGTTACTATTTGCTAAGAACATAAAGTTATACATAAAAAACTAATACCGCCACCAAAACCAAACGCTAAAAAGTAATAAAAAATTCAAAGTTACAGGATACAATATCAACTTGTAGAAATTTGTAGTATAGGGATGAAAGGTAGGCAGAGGCAAAGTTTGGCTGCCTAACATACAAAATCTTGGGTTCTAGCCCATATACACAGTAAAAGAAAAACATCTGTGGTATTTCTATATGCTAACAATGGATCTATCAAAACTAAAGGAAGGAAACAAAGAAACTTTTACTGACTGAAGAGACAGCTCATAAATTTAGAATGAAAAAGTTATATCCACTAACAGTTTAATAATCAAATTATATAACCAATAGCAACAACAGCAACAAAACAAAGAGAAATAAAGAGGGAAGGAAGAGGAAGGGAAGGAAACAGAAGAAAATTTAAAAGATGAGGGGAAAGAAAAGAGACTTTGAGAACGAGAAAAGGAGAAGAGGAAAAGAAATCAAGCAAACAAATGGAGGCCATCAATAGACCCAAACAGGTCAGACAACCCTCAGGGAAGGGAACTAGGGGATGTGAGATGAGGGTCATAGGACCAAGGTGAGGGACTTAAGACCCGGTTCCTGCTTCAGAGTCTTGGTTGAAAGTCTGGTTCTGATAAAATTGTAGAAAAAAGTAGAAAAACATGTTAGAATTGAAGACTATCATGGAAAATTTTATATAGATATAATAATGGTAGGCATAAAAGTACTCCTAAGATGATTGAAAGTGGAATTATAAACATTTTCTGATAAACTTGAAGATTTACATTTCTGATAGAATTGAAGAAGTATATAGAAAAACATTTCTACAATTTTATCAGAAATATTTTCCATGTAAATCTTCAATTCTATCATAAGATCATTCTATTTCATATTTCAATTAATTTAGCAATGTTTTACATGTCTACCACTTTACTCCTTAATTTTCCATGAAAATTGTCAATTTTAATATGTTTTTCTATGTACCTCTTCTATTTTATCTGAAATATTTTCCATGTAAATCTTTAATTTTATCATAAAGTGTTTTTACTTCCCTCTCCAATTAAAAAGAAAGAAAGAAAGAGAGAGAGAGAGAGAGAGAGAGGGAGGGAGGGAGGGAGGGAGGGAGGGAGGAAGGAAGGAAGGAAGATAGTAAGTAAGTCTGTCTGTCTGTCTGGTTCTGGAGCAGGTCAGACCCAGGCTGAGGACAGCATTCAACCAGAGCTTCAGCAGGTGGAGATGAGGCCTGGATGTCATACAGTTTTAGTGAAGTTCCAAGCAGCAGGTGAGAAGTGCCAGGAACATAGGCTCAGTCTTAGAGGACCAGAGGCCACCCCTTAACCAAGAGTGGTGGTTTGAATATGCTTGGCCCAGGGAGTGGCCTTGTTGGAGGAAGTGTTTCACTGTAGGGGTGGGCTTTGAGATTTTCTTCCTAGTTGCCTGGAAATCAGTTTTCTAATGTTTGCCTTCTGAACAAGATGTAGAATCTCAGCTCCTGCAGTGTCATGCCTGCCTAGATGCTGCCGTGCTTCCTGCCATGATAATAATAGACAGAACCTCAGAATTTGTAAGCTAGCCTCAAGTAAATGTTTTCCTTTATAAGAGTTGCTTTGGTCATGGTATCTCTTTACAACAATGGAAACCCTAACTAAGACACCAAGTTATTTGAATTATCTACCAAAATGTGATATGAGTTCCCCAACTAATTTCTAGTGACCAGAAGAGAGAACAAGTGTGCAAAAGACCATGGTTAGATAGCAGATGAGTTCAACAACAACATATGCCTAACCTCTAATTGTACAATCAGCATATCACAACCTTAAGGTCACAACACCATAAAGATTTCTTCTACTCAATACAGAAGAAGGAGGGTTCTAGCTACAGAAAGTTCAACCATCTAAATAAAAATAATACTGGATGTAGTGATTTAGTTTCTCCTTTAGATTAGCTTAAAAATGACAAACATCAAAGCAAGTAGCACTGAAAATTTCTCAACATAAAAACTTAATGTGAAATAATAGTTATAGAAACTCTTAATAGAGACTGAACAGAAAAACTGCATTTTATTCCTTATCTAACATTCTGTGGTAAATGAAAAGATATTCAAAGAAAATGGGTCATGCAACTAACTTTGTCATAAAAATGTAAAGGAACATCAAAGTCTGTAAAAAAAAAAAGAAAAGAAAAGAAAAGAAAAAGAAAAAGAAAAGAAAAAGATCCAAGCTTCTTTTGGCACCATAAATTTCTTTTCAAAATTATTCAATGGAATCTTTCCATCTATAAAAAGTTTAAAGTCTTCAACCCACTCAGTCCATAAAAAATGATCTCTCAGTGAGTTCGAAGGCAGAGGCACTACCAAGTTAAACAACAGAGTCAAATCAAATTTATCTTGGAGGAAGAATGACATTCTTCACAAAACCTGCAATTTCTAGTAACTTTGGCAAGCTCTAAGAGCAATGTGGAAGGGAAGAATTTAAATAATGCCCTTACCTTAACTCTTACACAAGTAATCCATCTTAGAATACAAGAAAAAACATTTATCATCAAAACGTCTGTTTGAAAGCTTTAGACTTCCTTCTATGTTTCTTTTATGAAAGTCTGCATCTCCTTTCCAGTTTTCTCATCTTCTGTTCATACAGGCTAAGTAAAACTGTAACTATAAAACTTTTTCTGTGGATAGGGTGGTGGTGGTGCACACCTTTAATTCTAGCTCTCAGGATGCAGAGGTAGGTAGATCTCTGAGTTCAAGGACACCTCTGAGTTCCAGGGCTACACAAAGAAACCCCATAAAAAACAAAACAAAATAAAATAAAACAAAACAAAAGATAAGTCTCTGGGCTGGAGACGAGGTAAAGACACTTTGGCATAAGCCTGGTAACCCAAGTATGATCTCCAGAACTCATGTATGGGGGAAGGAGAAAAAAAAGACTACAAAAGTTATCCTTTGAATGCCACATGTATACTGTGGTACATGTACTCATACATACATATCGTGCATATGTGTATACACAAAAACACACATAATAAAAAATTTTTAAATTAAAAGTACTTCCTGTGACTCTGCTGATGCTATCTATCCTCCCTGCTCCCATGTTGCCTATAAGATGCTGATTAGTAAAGCATGCCTTTCGGCACATCTGTGAGGTACTTACAGAGTCTAACTAAGGTAGAAAGACCCACCCTAAATATTGGTCATACCACCTAATAGGCTGGTTGTCTAGATGGATACCAAGAAGGAGGCAGCCAGCCATGACAATCCTAACATTTCTTATTTGCTTCCTGGCTGCCACAAGGTAAACAGCTTTCCTCTACGACTTTTTCTGTTTCTGTACACCCAGAGACCCCAAAACAATGAAGAAGGACAACTATGGACTGGACCCTCTGAAACCATAAACACAAATAAATCTTACCTCCTTCTAATAGTTTCTCTTAGATATCAGTCATGATAGCCAAACACTGGCTAGCATGTCCCCACATGCACAAGTGGAAATCATCTGAATCTTCTTTATTATGTGCCAGGTGCAACAACACAGGTGTCTTAAAGAGATAGTAACTGGCTCTTTCTGAATCTTTTTTTTTTTTTTTTTTCTTGATTCAGGGTTTCTCTATGTATTCCTGGCTGTTCTAGAGCTTGGTATATAGACCACACTGGCCTCCAACTCAGACTTCACCTGTCTCTGCCTCCCAAATGCTGGGATTAAAGGCATGCTATATCATGCCCAGTAATATACATTTGACTCTTTAACAGGGCTTAGCAAACTCCAAAGCATGCAACCAAAAATTATTTCCTCAAAAAATTAAAAAGAAAGATATGAAATTAGAATTTTCAAAAAAGTAGTATAAACACAGTTCTCAGTATAAATAGTTCGATATTTCAAAGAAATCCAATTAAAATATTAAAAGTTCTTTCTTAGAATAGAATAAATATTAGTATATGGAATTAAGATATACTGATCGATGATATGAACTGCAGAGAATTTTAGTTTGTAGTTGTAAAATATCTCGCATTGCAAATGGGCCTGAAATCTTAGCACTGTGATGGCAACAGCAGGATGATCAAGAAACCAGGCTGCATGAACTGCCTGCTGAGGCTAAACATCCTGGGCCACAAATCAAGGCTGTCAGAGAAGCAAGACAGAGACCTGGGATACAGACGACTGCGCATCTGCTCGTTCATGTGCTGAAAAACATTTATGGAGAGCTATTGTTCTGTTAGCTTTTGTTATCTAACACCCCAAAATCACTCTCATTACCATAGCAACAAACACTTATTCTACATCATTTCTACATTGAAAGATTAAGCCTTGTCATACTCTTCCCCCAGTCAAAACTTTTGAGACTACTGCTCCATTGACCTCTGATACATGGACTTTTAATACACTAAGAAGAAAATAACCATGCTATGTCCAGACCCCTGACTCAGAGATAATGTACACTGTTTTAAAGAACTAAGCTAGTAGTTGTTTGCTATGAAACAACAGAAAACCAATACATTTCCCCCTTTTATATTCCAATCTAGTCCCTAATATTGCTCTGAAGGAGATTTTAATACAGACGTTCTTTGTCTGTTACATGGTCAGTGTTAATCTCCATTGAAAGGACAGTACATTTGATAAATTTAATCACTGTGCAGAGTGCCTGAGGAAGTGCACTCTGATCTTTCAAGTAAACTATAAGAACATTATAAAACTCAACTGAAAAAATGTATTTTTCCCAAAGATAAAATTAGGATTTACAAATTTAGTTTCAATATATAAAAAAACCTGGAAGTCATCACCTCCTACCTTATAAGAAAACAGCTAAACAAATTAAAAATCAAGAATTTTTAGTGAATACCAATTGAGAAATAAGGTCACAGAGCTAACTGGCATCCTGAAACTAAGCTGTGTTTAGGAGGGCRCTAAACTAAAACCATAAGCTGACAGGAACAACCAAAAGATGATTTTGAGAAACTGCTGGAGACAAATGTAGACTGAGAGCAGGAAGCTCTGGGGCTATTGTCTGTGAAGGTGCTCACATTTTTGAAGCTATTATTTCCAGGAACCCCACAGCTTTGAAAATAAAGAGCCAAGAAAAACCTTCTTGTTCCTGGCAAGAAAAGGGGAAAGTAACCATTTTAAAATAGGCTCAAAGAATCCCCCCAAACTAAGGGTGGTCCACTAGTAAGAAAGACTTTGTAAGAGCTTCACCCAGCATGAGGGAGGGAAAATTACCTAAGGTCCAACTTCCTCCAGACTTCCTGTGTCGTTTAATGAGATCAGTGAAGAACACTGAAACACCTGGAAGGTTATAGCACAGGATCATGGTCCAAGTAAATGACATAATGAAAGGTCGGATGATGCTCCTCTTCCCTAAGTCTTCATTCCCTACCCTCACCATTGCAACAGGGCTCCAGTGTAACAGCTCAGAACTGCCTCAAGACTGACTCTTAAGACTGGGAAAGAGGTTCCTTGGGAGTGTACAGCATATGTGAGATCCTGGATCAAGGGACTTTACAGAGAAACTCAGGTCCACACTAAGAATTGAAAAGCACTCGGAGGTGGAGGCAGATAGATCTCTCAGAATTTGAGGCCAGCTTGATCTGTAAGGAAAATTCCAGGACTACCAGGAATTTCCAGGGCTAATGATGAGACCTAAAAAACAAACAAACAAACACAAAAAACTACCAGGAATTTCCAGGGCTACATGATGAGACCTTCTAAAAAACAAACAAACAAACACAAACTAACCTTCAACTCCATCAAAACAACAACAAAAACAAAGCAAAACAAAAAATTTAAAAGCATTGGCACAGATAAGTACTTAAGTAAATTTAATAGGCAGTGTAAGCTAATTTAGTCTGTAATTATTCTGATTTCTATAACAGTAATATACAAATATGTGGGACAGAACAAAGCTATAGAATCAAAGCCTTTGCATATTACTGAAAGTAATTAGTATTAATATAAACTGTATCATTAAATTTTAAGGTGATACAGTCACGTGCACATGTGCCTGAGTGCACATACACACAAACATAGACACACACGTACGTATACATACACTAACAAAACAAATCAAAACAAAAACCAAAGGTTTAGACAGGTGGTTGTGACATATGCCTTCAGTACCAGTATTTGGGAGGCAGAACTAGGCAGATCTCTGTGAGTTTGAGGCCAGCCTGGTCTATAGAGTGAGTTCAAGGATGACCAGGGATTCATGGTAAGACCCTGTCTTAAAAAACAAACCACCCCCAAATAAAACAAAAACAAAACCCCAAAGGCTTGAGAATGGGTATATGCCTACTATTCCAGTATCAGGAAAGCTGAGTCAGAGGCCTGCCCTAAGAACAGACAAATCTACATAGAAGTTGCAAGTGATCACAATTACACAAGGAAAGCAAGTCTTAAATAAACAACAAAAAACCAAAGTCAAGGGAATCAAAATGGCACATTAGAAAAATGTACCTGGCCTGGCAGTGCTGGTATACTCCCCTTTGACCCCAGCACTCAGGAGGGAGAGGGAGGTGGAGTTTTAGGACAGCTAGTCCTACACTGAGAAACCCTGCCTCAAACGAACAAACAAACAGAGTAAGAAAAGTTTACCTGGMACACTAGAGAATAGCTAGTTAGCACAAAAGGTAGTAATGGAGGAAGTAACAGAAGGAAAAAGGAACAAGGAAAACAAGGAGCAACTGGTGTTGTCAATGCACAACACATTATGAGATTTAGAGATGATGAAATTAGATTTTAAAAATCAAACTATATTTTACAAAAGATATATTTAATGTTCAAAATACAAATACACTGAAACTAGTCAAGTGCCCTACTACTGTGCTAAATAGCCACAATCCTTAACAAGTTGAAAGACTAAAGCATCATTCAGCCACTAAAAAATATTGACATGCAAAGATATTAAGTCAAGAATCCAAACATATAAGGCCACATGCTATATATTTACATTTATATGAAAATGCCAAAGAAGGCAGTTCTGTTAAAGCAGAATATAGAGTATTTACAGGGAATAGAAGGTGGAATTAGAACTGCTAATGATTGTAGGAAGTTTTTTATGTAGTAAGAAAAAAGTATTTTGTGATTAGATAGTGGTGATGGCTCACAATTTGTGACTGTATTAGTAATTACTGAGTTCTACACTTTATTTTTCAGATTTATTTTTATGTGTAGGGATGTTTTCTGCATGTACATCTATGAACCATGTGAGCGTTTGGTGTTTATGGAGGTCAGAAGACATTAGATCCTCTGGAACTTGAGTTACAAATGTTGTGAGCCACCATGTGGATACTGGGAGCTGAACTCAGGTCCTCTGCAAGAGAAATAGGTACTTTTAATCACTGAGACATAGTGCCAGCCTCAAAGACTTATTTTTACATTTACGTGTTTGTGCCCGCGTAAGTTTATGTGTACCACATGCATGCAAATGCCTGAAGAAGACAGAGAATCATATTCTCCTGATATAGGTGCTGGGAATGGAACCCAGGTCTTTTAAAAGAGCAGTGAGCACTTTAACCATTAAACTTCACTCCAGCCCAGAATTCTGTACTTTAAACAAGTGAATTATATGGTTGGGACTTACACTGTAAAAGAATGTTTTAAAAGAAGACTCTTAGTTACTTTGTGCAGCTGTGATCAAAATGGCTGAAAAGACAGTTTAAAAAGAAGAATTATTTTGGCTTATAGTTTATAGTTTCAGGAGGTTTAATCCATGTCTGCCTGGTCTCATTCACTTGGGCAGAACATCATGGCAATAGGAATGTGTGGTGTGAGAACTGAAAGGAAACAGAGACAGGGAGAGAGGAACCTACTAGGCCCCACCTCCTAATGTTTCATAAACCTTCAATTGCATCTCCAACTGGAGACCAACTGTCCAAGACATGTGCCTTTAGGGGAATTTCACTTTAGGATCATAACATTCCTCTCCCATTCCTCAAAGGCTCATGGCGATGTCATAATGCAAAATGCAATTAGTTCATCCCCAAGGGACTGCAAAGTCTTAACAGTTCCAACATTGTTCAAAAATTCAAATTGTTTCCCTTGAGAGTCAGGTTAAAACTTAGCTATAAGTGCTTACATAAATTTTAAAAGCCAAGTTCCGTACTATCAACATACATAATACCAAGTTAAAATTCATACTACAAATGGAAGGAATCTGGGCATAGGAAGAGAGAATGTGACTCAAACAGGACCGTGAAACCTAGCAAGGCAAAGGTTAAAATTTGTAGTTCTGTCTTGTACTTGATATGGCCACCTGCTAGGGCTGCTTACACCCATAGCTATCTCTGGGAAATATTTTTGTTCTTTGAATCTCCTAAAATCCAGGAGTTTCCACTACAGCTTAGATTTCACACTCTTACCTGCACATATCTCCTCAGAGATTGTTCAAGGGATCCAACTCTACTGACATTTGCCTTACCTTCCAGGAATTATTTTGAAAGATAGGTGTGTGGCACAGGCCAGATATAGTGGCTCAGGCCTATAATCCTAGCATCTGGGAGACAAAGGCAAGAGGATCACAAGTTTAAGGCCAACTTGGGCAAATACCTGTCTCAAAGGATGTAGTGGGGCCTCACCGGACACTTGCCTACCACAAGTGCCTGGGGTCAATTACCAGCACCACAAGAAAAAGAAAAACAAGTATAGAAGCCTTTATGACAAAAAGGACTCTAGTTGACCTGAGCTTAGCAAACATGGCTCTGGCAGGCCTTGCCCATCTTCCTGATTCTTTCTTTCTGTCTTGCTAAAATCCACATTCCCAAAGCTGGCCACGAAGGTCTATTCCCTTATTTGTCATCTCCTCCTGCAGCTACCCACCAAGGTCCTGCTATCAAAGTATTGAAGTCCAGCAATCAAAAGCCCACTTTGGCTCACCTAATTAACATGCCCAATTAAAATTAAACACCTCATTCTAACAAAGAGTCTCCCCTTGGACCTTTATATACTGCCATTTGCCTGCAGGCCATGTCTGTCTCCTCTCTATTCAGCAGCAGTCCTTTGTCCCTCTCTGGGACAAATACTTCTACCCCCTCTCCCTAATTCCCTTCCCTTTCTCCTTCATCCTCTATCTCCTAACTTTGTCTCTTATTTCTGCACTTTGTCCCTCTGGGGCTAATAAATCTTTGTGTGGAGAACTTGGTCTTGGGGTGTCCTGAGCCAATACTGATCTTTACAATGACCCTGCACTTCTGCATTTTGGATGGCCCCTAAGGACCTTGAGAGCACTGACTGGCCTCTGAGAAGCCGTGCGGCTTAGCAGAGAAGATGTTTCTTAGGCAGTTCTTTCTTGAGGAGTGTGCTGTCTTCTCAAGACAAAGTTTTTCAGATGAGTTGAGATTTCCACTTCCTGGACCCTGGCTCCTTTCAGCCTAGTTTACAGTGGGGATCAAGTATGACACTCTCTTTTCATGAATTTAAATGTGTTCGTTTTCTGGCCAAACTGAGTATTATTCAAATCTTTCTACTATCTAAAGGTCCCAGGAATAAAAATGCCATAGCCTGAAAGCAATTCTGTCTTGAAATTTCTTTCACCAAATTAATTTATCTATTGTTGTTATAATCAGACAGTCTCAGGATGTGAAAAATGTTTAAAAATCTTGAACACAATTTAAAAGGTCTCTAGGACAATTCCCAACAGGGTTCCCACAGCCATTTCTGTCTATTTCTATTAGGTATTCTGGTCTTCTAAGCTCCTTCTGGAATTGCTCATTGAGATGCTTCCAAATGTCTCCTACTAATGAACTTCAGAAGATAAAGAACCACGTGATCAGATTCAGTCAAAGCAATGACCTGGATCTCTGACGGCACTTTTCTATATTAGTTATTTTTAGGAAGCCATGACTCAAGTACCTGAGAGGGTGTAAAGGAGGAATATTTCTTTTAGCTAATGGTTCAACAGGCTGCCTGGCTTCATGTGCACACGCCCCAGCATGATCTCCTTCCTCCAGCTAAGCTCCCCTTCTCAAAGACTTCTGGAAATATTCCTAGTGACTGGAAAATGGGCTCAGCACATGAGCCTGTGACAGACACTTCTATTCAAACTGTAACAAGAGATTGATATTGAAAAAAAAAATTAAAGGGGAAAGTAATTACTAGATTTTCTATATTTTAAAGAAATTCAAGGTTTTCATTTAAAAAAACTAATAGTGATCAAAACAAGTAGTTAAGGGAATTAGCTTAACTTTATGAGTTAATAAAGCATATTTTTCCTGATAGAAGGAATTTCTTTGCTTAAAACACAAGCCATTGTTATGAATATGACACCAAAATCTCAAAGTTTCCTGAATTCTTATTTTACAAGCCTAAAGATGAATTGATTTTTAGCATGCCGTTTAGCTTCCTACACAGAAAAAAATAACACATAGTGTGGGCCAACTGTACAACTACATGACACAAACAATGCATTTAAAAGTAAAATTTACAAGCGCAATTGAATTTTAATCAATATTTATAAGCTTACCTTTGACATTTATTCATTTGGGAACTGGATTTATGATGTCTGACAACTTGCCTAGGCTGTGAGACGTCCAGCATCTCTGCAGGCCTGAGGTGCTGTATCCCAGAAATGAGTATTTATATTGTAAAGTCTTGTAATGTAAAAGGTCTTCTGGAAAAGTAAGTGGGAAGCACTTACTTTTTAACTACAGTGTAGGGCCACCATTTCTCTCCAGGTCCTTCCTCTTCCTGTTCTATATCTTTGAAAATCTTTAATATTTTTACTACAATCTTACATGTGTCTTACATCTTAAAATGTGTGACATTTTTAGAATTTTCAGTTAGGAAATAAAGGGAAAGTATATTAAAGTGTATATTTATGATAAAAGTATCAATGTTAATGTTAGTCAAATAACCTTTTAAAAAAGAGTAAGTAAAGTTTGCTTAGAAATAGAGGGTGCTTTTAAATATGGCTAGGACAGAAACCACCAGTGTTCACGTACCAGCCTGCTTGCAGTTAGGACGCGGCTRGGCTGGTGGGCGAATGGGATGGATGCCCGGACACTGCCTTCCTTCTATGGAAAGCTAATACTCAGTATTATCCTCCCAGCTACTCACCCCTCCATTGTTCGCAATGCTATTAAACATGATTTATATCTGAATCACAAGATAAAAGATCATAATAATGCCTTGTTAGGTGTTCCAGTTGTGTCACAGTTATGGAATGGTGTTTAGTATCAGGATGTTAAGAACATTCTGAAAAGCTGCCATCGATAGATATTATAATCCCTAATTAGAAACACTGACCATTTAAAAATCTTTAATACTGAGCCGGGTGGTGGTGGTGCCCGCCTTTAATCCCAGTACTTGGGAGGCAAAGGCAGGTGGATTTCTGAGTTTGAGGACAGTCTGGTCTACAGAGTGAGTTCCAGGACAGCCAGGGCTACACAGAGAAACCCTGTCTCGAAAACAAACAAACAAACAAACAAACAAACAAACAAATCTTTAATACTATGACTTCAATTCTTCTTCATATTTTGCTCACTAAACCCCTGCTTGTCTCCTATGTGCACAGTACCAAACACTGCATTTCATGAAGTAGGAGACCGTTAGAAGTGTAAACTACAAAACTGGCCTAACTAAAAATGAGGCACGTCAACTTGTATAAAYAAGTCTTAATATTAGTTTTAAGATCCACTTTGTACTACATTTACATATATAAATTATATCAAAAAGCTATCATTTATGTTATTTATTAACTGAGACATTAGCTATTTTGATGAAGGATAAGATGTACTAGTTTATACATTAAAAAAATTTAATTTCTTAAGACTTGTCTTATTTTTGACTATGTTTACGTGTGGATATGTGTACATGACTGCAGGTATATGTGGGCAGAAAAGGATACTAGATTCCCTGGAGTTGGAGTTACAGGTGAGTGTAAGCTGCCAGATATGAGTGCTGGGACCAAACTCCCATCTCTGCAAAAGCAATCCATGCTCTTAAACTCTCCGCCGTTCTCCAGCCCAGGCTGTGTACTTTTTCAGGAGAAGTGATAGGCATTGCTGTATTGTTGGTCTCACAATTTAACTTTAGTAAGGCATATAAACATGCTGTGTATAAAAAAGATCCTGTTCCTAGGTAAGAAAACCTTAAATTCCTTCCAGATAAACACTTTGTAAAGAAGCTTACAATACAAAATTTTGTTATATTTGGGCTGACATTTTACAATTTGAAAAAACTTTCTTAAGATATGATTTAAGCCAGGCAGGTGGATCTCTGTGAGTTTGAGGCCAGCCTGGTCTACAAAGTGAGTTCCAAGACAGCCAAAATTACAAACCCAAAAAAGATACAATTTACATATTAGAAAATACATTCAGATTAATCTTAATGAGTTTTGGCAAAAGACACCTAAAATGACCTACCATAATTGCAATACAAGACATTTACAACCCCGCCCCCAGGTTTTTTCCTCAGTTATGTGCTGTACTGTTTCTGTAAGTTTCTACAGTGAAGCCTGAATCACCACTACCTCGGAATGTGATTGTGTCTTTGGACACTAAGCCACTTACAATGAGTTCTTCAGGGTGGATCCTACTCAATTTAACTGATATTAAAAGACTGAAATTTGAACACTAAGAAATGCCAGGGATACTAAACCACAAATAAGTTCAGAGTAAGAACCCAGCAAAAGGATAGCCACCACAAGTCTAGGACAGACATTCCAGTTCCTGATCTTGGGTTTCAAGCCTCCCAAGTTAAAAGAAAAYACATTTCTGCTGTTTATGTCATCTCACATGTGGTACTCTGTTGTACTAGAGCTAGAAAAGAATACATCACTCTGTGTCGTCATTTCCACTATTAGAGAAGGGCTCTGTAAGTTATGGGCTGTATCCATGCTGCCAACCATAGAGGAGTGGTCAAAAGACTGGTGCCTTCTGCTCTCCTTGGACACTAGGCACACATGCAATGCACAGATACAGTGCAGACGAAGCCTTCATACACATAAAATAAATCTAAAAAGTTACTGGAAATATATGTGAGACAAAACAAGAAGGAAATCACTGCATGTCAGTACAAAAGAGAAAAACCGTCAGTGGTGGAGCAAATAGAAGAAGAGAAAACCCAGAAAACAGAAAAGGCAGCTGGGCGTGGTGGCGGGTGTGGTCACAGGTTAGAGAGGCAGAGAGGTCAAGGCAGACCTTTGTGAGTATGAGGCTAGCCTGGTCTACAGAGTTCAGGATAGTCAGGGATACAAAGACTGTTTTTTAGGAAAACAAAACAAAACAAAACAAAACACAGAGCTCCTTTCTTAATAGTAAATGCTTTATGTATAAACAGAGCAAAGTTTTCAACCAAAGTACAGACATTGAAAGAGTTGATCTTAAACCACCATGGTCCAACGGTACAGTGAGGACAAAGGGTCAATGTTAGACAAGAGTCTTAAAGGCTGAAAGCCCAGGATGTAGCTGAATGGACAATACTTGCTGAGCATGCACAAAGCTCTGGGACTGACCCTCGCCC
The DNA here is from genome assembly GCA_002335545.1 of Apodemus speciosus. NCBI lineage: Eukaryota > Metazoa > Chordata > Mammalia > Rodentia > Muridae > Apodemus > Apodemus speciosus. Next base: position 115,540 of record BDUI01000183.1, read on the forward strand.
CCCAGCATAACGAAGACGTGGGGAGGAGGAGAATGAATTATAGCTACTACTTCTAGCCAGATGCAAAGAAATAAAATGTTGAGCAACAAAGGACACTTAGATTCACTTACTAAAGTCAAAAAGCATACTCCCCTCTCCACCTATGAAAATAACAAACTGCTTATAAGAATAAAAATTGCATATGAAGACTCCTCTTATATAACTAACATTTTTTTATAGCAAGACAAAAAAGGTCTTATCTTTCTTATGTTAGAATTTTAAGTGAAGCAGTAATAAGATAATCAGGCAACAAGCATCATAAATAAAATAACACAATATTGGAGGATTTATAATTACCCTGTTGTTTCTCACCCTAGGAAGTTTATCATGGTAATCTAATATCTATTTTAGGGGGAAAAACCCAACCCAGAAAAACAATAAACAATTCCTTACCTTGTAAGACGGCAAAAAGCACAAAACCCCTTGGCTCACAGCCCGGCATACAGATAACAGAAGCATCCCCACTTCATCCTGGAACTCAAACGTTTCCGTATGCTGAAAGGTAGCACAGAGATTCCGACCCTTAGGGCCGGAGCCAACAGTACCAACCCAAACCTAGAAATGAATTATTTTAGTATTACGGTTATATCTAAATAAAACAGGAAAACTAATATTTAATTGGGAGTGAATTATAGAAAAAGATGATCAAACAAACTTAGCAGAAATTTACAATGAAACTAGAAATTTTCTTTAATACCTTTAACTAACTGAATACAATTAGATTGGTATTGATCCAAATATCAAAAGTAACTTTTGAATAATATTGTAACCTGCACAGTTTCTACAAAGATATAACTACCAAGAACTCCAATTCCAAGGGATCCCATGCTCTCTTTTGGTCTCTGCAGGCATGGGCATACTTACAATATCCAGGCAAAAATACTTGCACACATGTAATAAAAAACTGTATATGTGATGGTTAATCTTGGTTATCTACTTGATTAGATCTGGAATTAACTAATATACAAGCTGCTGAGCACGCCTGTGACGGCCTTGCTTGGTCAGATTATTTGAAGTAGGAAGGCCCACCGTAAATGTGAATGGCAACTTCTGGTGGCAGCCCAGATTAAAACAAAACATGATTTCTGCCTGTTTGCCTTCAATCTTGTTGGCCAGTTCATCTATCCTATTGCCGTGGCATTCATTCACCGATATTAAAACCAGGTTCTCTGGGCTTCCAATATAGACCTAAAACCAGAAGCTCTCCAGGGACTAACTCCCTAGGCTTTCTGCCTAGACTATGGAGACATCCAGCCTGGTGGACTGAGCAGCTACAGGTTCTCAGCCTCTCAGTGTGACATGGCAATTGTCAAACTACCTAGACCATGTCAGTAAACCAATTTGTAAATCCCCTTTTAAAATATATATTCATTCTTAGCATTTTTCTCCCTTTAGAAAACCATGATTAACACACAAATTATAACACCAGGAGAAGTTATAGAGAAACAGAATTTTAAGGATGAATTTCTCGAGTGTCATGTCTGAAAGTGGCTAACTCAATGAAACTTAGTTACTAAAGACTCTGCTGGTTGCATAGAAAGCCCTAAAAGTAAGTACTGTTTAAAGAACTTACTGAGATAAACATGTTTGATACTCCTGACTCACCTCCTGTAAGGAACAAGGAATTTAATAACACATTGCATTTTCGGATAAGAGAAGAATAAGTTTGGTGATAAAATTAACTGGTTCCAGATGAGCATAAACAACTGAAAAGTTTCTAAGTGTGTCTGGAGGAGAGTCTTCTCTCCCTCAGCCAGAAAGATCTGGGTTGGCAGACACAGCAAACATCCGGGAAGGGTGTTGGCAGTTAAAGCGAGGGCACTGGTCAGAAAAAAGTGAGCTTCTACCTATAGCTTGGGATGGACAATGAGCCCTCATCTATTGATGGGTTTACTTTGCCTGGGGAAATACTGGTTTCCCTCCGAACCCTAACAGAGGATGCATCCCATCTCCTACTCTCTGTAGACAATATATTTTCTCTCTTCACTGACATCTATACACACATATAAAGGAAGAAGGGAAAGAGAAGCAAACATTATTAAATGCTAACAACCAATGGATATAAACAAAAGATGGTAATAAAATTATTTCAACTTTTCTTAAATTTATAATTTTAAAAAACATTTATTTTTTTACTATTTTTATTTGTTTGTTTAGTTTTTTTATTTGTTTTTGAGACAGGGTTTCTCTGTATAGCTATGTATATCCTGGAACTCACTCTATAAACCAGGCTGGCCTTGAACTCAGAAATTTTTACTGTTTTTAATTTTGTATATGTTTATGTGTCAGTTCCATGAAAACCAGAGTGTCAGATCCCATTGTAGCTGGAGTGACAAGGCACCTGTGGGCCACTACCCAAGGTGGATGCTGGGAACTAAACTTGGGTCCTCTAAAAAAGCAGTAAGTACTTTAAATTGCTGTGCTGTTTCTCTCCAGCCTTAAAATTTATAATTTTTCTAAAGAAAAAGAAAAATCAATAGACAGATAGCTAAACAAATTTTGGCAGTCATACAGTGATATATTATGTTGCAAAAAGAAAATTTGATACACATTGCTGCAGATGAACATTGAAGACATCATTGACAGTATAACAAACCTTTAAAGAATTATGCCAAGTAAAAACAAAAACAAAAAGCCAATCACAAAAAAAAAAACAAGTGGATATTAGCCTAGAATCTTGGAACACCAAAGACACAATCCACCTACCAAATGCTGTCTGACAAGAAGGAAAGAGTGGACCCAGGTTCTGGAAAGGCCCAATGCAGCAGTGTAGGGGAATACCAGAACAGGGAAGTGGGAAGGRGTGAATAGGGGAACAGGGGGAGGGAAAAAGACATATGGGACATTGGGGGGGGGGGGGGGGGAAACCAGGAAAAGGGAAATGAAATGTAAATAAAGAATATATCCAATAAAAAAAAAAACAAGGATTCTGCTTACAAACGAAAAAGTTCTTAAGATTGACTGTACAATAAGTAGCTATATGTAACGTTAAGCTGTGCACTTGAAAAATGGTCAGATGGGAATTTTATTCTACATGGATATTTTAATTGAGACTTAAGAGTAATTTTTAAGCTGATGGACAATATTGAAACAACACTTGATTACACTATAAGCATTACTATTATGATTCAGTGACAGTGCAGGATAAATGGACTATGTACATTAGGGTGAAACATAATTACAGTATAGACTAGCAACCTTATGAAAAAATCATATTGAATTTGCTAACCTGCATTTACTTATGCTTCTAAGCAAGGCAGCATAAAATGTGGAACTTGTACGCTCACTTCACTACTGCTAAGAGCAATGCTTCTCAACAGGCATGTTCTGGTACATTGGAAAGCAAATTCTTAGTTACACAGACTAGAATTATGGGTCCCAACCATCAAATGTCAGCGTGTTTTCAAGCAATTAAAATGTCCTTACAATTAAACATATATGTAGGTATGTGTATACACGTATACACGTCCACACACACACACACACACACACACACACACAGAGAGAGAGAGAGAGAGAGAGAGAGAGAGAGAGAGAGAGAGAGAGAGAACCACATTAGGCACATAAGTATGATGTTAAGTAAGTAGTTAATCACTTTAAATTACTCATAAAAACAAACAGAGCCGGAAGTAACAAGTTCAGCATTTGAGAGGTGGTAGCAGGAAGATCAGGAGTCATAATGTGGGCCATAAAAGATGCTGTCTAAATAAAACAAAACAAAACAAACAAAACAAAACAAAACAAAACAAAACAAAAGACAAACCAGAACGGTGACTGAGGGATGGCTCGTGGATGAAGACTATGCATCGCTCTCACAAAGGACCTGAGCTTGGTTCTCAGCACCCACATGATCTGGCTCACAACTCTTGCACCTCTAGTTCCAGGGATTCCTCTTCTGGCCCATGCAGGCATCTGCATGAACACAGCACACATAAACTCGTGAAGGTGCACCCACAACATGAATTTTTTAAAGAAAAAAGACTTAAATAAAATAAGGATATAACACCGTCTAATGGAAAAGAAACAGATAATTACAAGTAGGAACTATAGTAGAAAAGCAAATATTTTCTTGCCTTGAAATCCTGTAGAAAAACCAAAATGCACTCAAAGGAGGCATTTGAAGCAGCCACTGAACTCAACGCAAAAAGCTTCCAGGGCAGCGTCAATCCTTCCTTTCATGGACCCTGTGAGTCTGTTAAGCAGCTGACAAGATTTTCTTTTACTCTAAAACTAACATGCAAATCTCCTATCAGACTTTGCTTATAAGAATTTATGGTATCCTTTATATTTATATAGAATTACACTCAGATAAAAAGACTGAGAGCATCAATAAGGTAGAGCCAAACAGCTTACCTGTGAGTTACTGATGACATGGTTAGCCTCCAGTTGGATGCTAAATGTGACACCAAGCTCAGATGAAAAAGATTTGAGGGGTGAGAGTGTTCCTGATGTTAGAACAATGGTCCGTACTTTGTCATTAATATCTGAAAAGGCCTACAAAGAAACACCAGACAGATGAGATCATCTTCTTAAAAAGCTAAACATAGCCATTTAATTGCTGGTCCTGGTCAAGACTAGATGCACGTAGGACAGTGTGAGCTTACCACAGCTGGATTTAAGCACCAAAAGTTTAGCACATTAACTCCAATTTTCTGTCGTGAATGTTTCTTATTTTTTGGTACAGCCAAGACCCCATTTTTATCAAAAATAGCGATCTGATTTGTCCAGGAGTAAGTCTGTTGAATAGCAACTTTATAATCATCTGCAAATCTAAATGGAAAGACAATTCTAATTGAACTACAAAACATAAAACATAATGATCAAGCTATATACATATCAAATCTGTTAACTTTAAAACTCAACAGAGTGTCACGCCTTCCCACAAAAAGAAAATGCTGTCCTCATCACTAATTAACTCAGAAATTCTGATGTAAATTAAGCCATGAAATCACAGAACTCAACAAATTCTTATAAGAAATATTAAAAATGTAATTAGCTAGCCTCATTAGCCACTTTCCAATTTCATTTTAAACATGATGTAAAATAAATCATGTTAGAACCAGAACTCAACTTCATGTCTTCTACCTTATATCTACTAAGTAGAAAATAGGAATTATGGTTAAAGAAAGTCATAGACAAGTTATGCTTTTTTATTGTGTGAGGAAATAAGGTAATTTTAGTCTAAGTTTTAAAAGTGTTAGCAAATAATTATAAAACTTAAAATTTTTTTTTGTGTTATGTGTGTGGGCATGCTTTTTCCAGGATCTGCATATGGCCTCATGTAGAGGTCAGAGGACACATTGCAAGAACCGGTCAGTTCTACCATGTATATTTCAGGGATCAAACTTGGGTCATCAGTCTTTACCTTTAGCACCTTATCTGCCAAGTCACCTTACTGGATCTTCATCTTGCGTTTCTTTTCATAAGGTTACTGAACCAGAGTATATATGATCCTGTCCCCAACCTGTGTCCCTAAGAATCTATAAAACACCAGGCTTACTCCTGATAAAATGTGTTATTCTCATCTATGATCCTACAGCATTTCACCCCTAATTTCATCTCTAGAGAAATCAGATCTTTAAGTTCAAGTCAATAATTGTAAAGAGAATTTTATAAATATGTTCAAAGCCCCCCCAAAAAATAAAACTCTAAGGTACATTAAAAAAGAAAGTTGAGCYGGGCGTGGTGGCGCACGCCTTTAATCCCAGCACTTGGGAGGCAGAGGCAGGCGGATTTCTGAGTTCGAGGCCAGCCTGGTCTACAGAGTGAGTTCCAGGACAGCCAAGACTACACAGAGAAACCCTGTCTCGAAAAAAMMAAAAAAAAAAAAAAAAAAAAAAAAAAGAAAGTTAAGCAAACAAGACTTTGTAACTAAAAAATTTCTGCTCAACTGTGTGGTTCACATATACAGTCCCTGGGCTCAGGATGGTAAGGCAGGACAATGCAAAGTTAGGAAAGCCTTGGTTACACAATGAGACCAAAATTCTCCAAAGACAAAACAAAAACCAGAACAAAATAATTTCCTTATATTAAAAAAAAAAGACAATCAAGATGCAAAAAGACAACTCACAACACAGTAAAAGTGAGCCATAAGAGTATTATATCTCACAGAGGATTAGTACAACAATTGCACAAATAACTATGCAAACCAACAGTTAAAAGAAGCAAGTCAAAAAATGGACAACTGACTTTAAGTAGATTAGGTACACAAAAAAGTTACAGGATTGACTGTCCTCAGGAAATACACATCAAAACCATTCAAAGGAATCATATGATATCCAGTAGGATGGCTATTATTTTTTTTAAAATGCCCAGAACATAAGAATGAATGAGCAAGGACATGAAGAGTAAGAACCTTAGACGCTGCTAAAGGAAAGGTCAAACTGCCGGTATAACTGCTGTGCAAAACACTATGGCATTCCTCACAAAGTTAAATGCGACTGTCACATAATCTTCAGCTCCACTACCAGGTAAAATGCATCAATCCAGAGGAAATGAAAGCAGACTCAAACAGCTATCTGTACACAAAAACCCTAAATATCTAACCAAAAAAAAGATTAACAAAAATGTGGCATATTTGTGTAGAATATTATTCACCCATAGAAAGGAATTTGATATATGCTCTACACAGAAGAGCTCTGATAAATCATACCAAACGAAGTAAGTCACATGAGACAACAGTAACATGGGGAGCAACTGCTTCTACATGTAAAATCCTTGTTTGAATGGCAGTGATAACTGCAGATGCAGGGGTGTCTATGGTACTGATTGAGAAGGTCCATGTTTATTTCACATGATAATATAATTTTTAAAACACTCAAAAATCCTAAAAGTCATATAACTATAACTTATAAGAGATAGGCTGGCACAGTGACACAGGCCTGTGATCCTAGCACTGGGGAGACAAGGGCAGGATAATCAGGAGTTCAAGATGATCCTCTGCTGCATAAGGAGTTTGAAGCCAGTCTGGGATACATAAATCCTGTCTTAAATAAAAATAAGCAAAACACACAAGAAAAGAATTTTTGAATACTGATAGACACAGATCCTAATTATACTTAAAAGGAAATGAAACTGCTTAAACTTAGCGCTGGAGGACTACAAGTTAAAGAAGAGTTAATTAAGTGCACTTAATAACTGATGTCAATATTTATTTTCAACAATGCGAAAAAGACACATTTCAATTGATATGAGTCTGTGTCAATAACAATCTATACATCTATAGATCTAACATTTAGATATACATATAGATATACATCTATACATCTAACATTTAAGATTTCCCTACTAAGTTAAAAACAATGCTCATCTGGCTGATTTTAAAATTTTCGTTTAGTATTGTGTGCACGTATACTATAGTATGTAGCATGTACAGCATGTGTTGGTCAGAAGACAGCCTGTAAAATTGGTTCTCTTGTTCCACTTTTATGTAGCTCTGGGGATGGAGCTCTGGTTGCTAGCTTATATAATGAGCACCTTTACCTACTGAGCCATCTTACTGACAAAAGGCTAAAAACAAAACACAACAACAATATCCCAACAAAACAGGCTTACCTGCTATTTTCTCTAAAGAGATAGTCAAGTACCATAAAGAGTCCTTTGAGCATGATTTGAGTTGATGCACTAATAATAGGTATTTGTATTGCCTCCTCTTTACCATGAATTGATGTGGCTTTTTCTTCTTTTTGAAGAACAGCTGAGAGATGTCTCTGTAAGAAATTGTTGTATTATTCATAAAGGGAGTAGAGGGGTGACAGAAGGAAAATCCTTTGCAAAGTATTAATACAAACCAAAATGAAGCAGGTATTCACGAACACAAAAGCTCAAATCACTTTGCATTTCTATTCTTGCCTCTTTACCTACCACAGTAGTTAGGATGAAACTCCAGGGCTTTCTGCACACTAGGCATTCTATAGCTGACCTACCCAAGCCCAGCAATGGAGTTTGGATTTCCATGTTAGCCAATAGTCCTCTAAGCCAGACACTTTAATAAACACATTTAGGAGAATAACTTCTTCAGGCAATTAGTGTGCTATTTAGTACCTTTCAGAAGCAATGAACTAAATTTTAAAAGTAACAATGGATTTGAATAAAGTTTTTTTCCCTAAATGCCTGAATTATATATAGGAAATAACTCTGGTAATGAGGCTATCATATGATAAACATTTTACTAATCTTCATTTTTCTTGCTATTGTTTGGTAGATGAATCCAGGTCTTCAAGAATAGTAGTGAGGGCAGGACATGGTATCAAGAGCCTTTAATCCCAGCACCCGGGAGACAGAGGCAGGTGGATCTCTGTGAGTTGGAAGCCAGCCTGGTTTACACAGAGAAACTGTCTCAAACAACAAAACTAAACAACAACAAAAAGACTACTAGGCAGGCATTCTAATGAGTCACACCTCAGGCCTGATAAAAAAAATTTAAGTAATTTAGAGAAACAATAAAAAAGAAAATAAAACTAAGAGCAGATGCATTGCAGAGTAAGCATAGGCTGCTATCAGTGACCCAAGAATCCCCCAGCCTACAAACCTTTCCATGAGGAAAAGTAAGAATATGGTTAGTGATGAATGAAATGAATAAAATATAAAATAAGACACATACAAACCACATGTGATAAAACATGCTTGTTCTCCTAGCACCTAGAGATAAAGGCAGAAAGCTAAAGAGTTTAGGTTAGTCGGTGTATCTAGCAAGCCAAGGCCAGACTATAATACATAAGTAAGACTTTATCTCCAAAAATGAAAACCAAAACATATACAATACTATTAAGTCTTAAAACGAACAGAACAGAACAGAACAGAACAGAACAGAACAGAACCAAGTCTGGAACGTTGGCTCAGTGGTTAGAGCACTGGCTGCTCTTACAGAGACCCAGGTTCAGTTCCCAGCACGCATGTGGCAGCTCACAACTGTTTATAACTCCAGTTTCAGGGGGATCCGAAGTCTTCTTTTCACCTCCATGGGCACCAGGCATGCACATGGTACACTTAAATACATGCAGGTAGATACTCATAATCAAAATAAAAATAAATAAATCTTAAATAACAAAAAAGAATCCTCCTTGAAATCTCTCTTCCGAGTGTAGCGGATTAAATGTAGACCTTACTTCACACCAAGAAAATTTCTCTTTGCAACAGAGACCATCACAGAAAACCACAATGAATCAAAATGCAGAGCTATGGAGCCCAATCCCAAAGGATACATCTACAAGTCAACTCCTGCACCTAACTCAGGGATCATCGTAGAAGACAAAGGGTATGTGGAAAGACTAAAATTGGGGAAACAGGAATTTGCTGTGATATTTTGTGTGCTAGGCCATACCTATCAAGTCTCACCAACATGAATGCCTAACAAGAACTGAACAAGCATAGTAGGCATGCTAACGTGGAAGGAGAGGGCAGAAGGCCTCAATCCTACACAAAGAACTGTGGAAAATGCGAAGAAATAGCCTTCCTAGGAGGAGGGCACCAACTGATTATCCAACACCAAATGCAGACACAGATGCAGATGCAAATTCATACTTGTGCACACGTGCATGCACACATACACACACTCCATGTAAAAAACTTAACTACATATTGCTACAACAAAGACTTATATATAGTATGATTGCAATCACAAGGTATCTAGAAAAGACAAAACTATAGAATCAGCAAGGAAATGAGTGCTTGTCTAGGTTTCAGGAGTGTCAAAGGGTGCAGGAGGCATTAAGAGGTACCGTATAGAGGATGGTATGATGCCTTAATGGCGGGTGGCTAGGCAAAGCCTAGTTGAACTATACAGCATGGGGACTGAGCTGTCAGGAAAACCAGGGACTCTGGGTGACAATAACACACTAATGTTGATTCATGGACTGTAAGAAGTATATTCTATGCCTCTATTCTCAACAGGCAAAACTAGTGTGTGGGAGGTGGAGTGGTAGTTAGGGTGAAAAATAATGATGAGAAATCTGAGCTTTCCATTTAATTTTCTCTATATTTAAAACTGCTCTTTAAAAAAAGTCCTTAGTTTAGATAACTAAATAGGAACAAAAAAGAACAAAATACTATTATCCCTACCTGCTAAAGGGCGTGTAGATACTTGAGACTATCATAAAAGTATGAAACCCCTATCTAGAAGAATATGCAAATATTCACAATGAGGTTCCTAAAGGTTCCACTAACTTCCAATTTCTGTTTTAGTATACAAATTATGAACTTTCTATTTTCTGAAACTTTAATTACTATAATTGACACAAAACACTAAAAATACTGTTTTCTTTTAGCTGTGAGTAAAGGAATAACTCCTTTAAAGTCTTACTTTGTCCAAACTAAATAATATATTTGTGCCATCACCTAACGATTATCAGATTAAGATAAGAAAAATTTAAAACAATTTTTAAACTATTAGTTTTTTAAATTCTAGACTTTTTACTGGATGTGCTATGGTTTTTCTCACTCCTAAATGACACCTAGTTGGCTAAATGTCATGGGTAAGGAAAAAGCATCTTACCTGCAAAACTGGAAAAGTAGCATTGGTGATCCCCATTCTGTGTAAGTTTAAGAGCATCTCATTTCCACTCCATATTTTACAAGACGATTCATAACCCCTTTCTATGAGATGCTCAGAATTTGTTTCTAACCAACTGGAATTAAAACAAAACAACCAATTAACCAATGTCATCCTTAAGATATACTGTTTTGCCAGAAGTGGAGAACTGTTATCCATACATGGACCTTATGCATCCATTGACATTGATAGGTCATAAGCATGGATCAACACATCTCCAAAAATGCACATTTCCTACTGTAAAATAAGCATTGACATAAGTAGGAGTAAGATTTTATTAAGAAAGAAACAAGTGTGAGTTTTTGGTGGCTTTGCACTGCTTTACTAAGTCTCACAGGTATGGGGTGTTTATATCAAATCACATAAAATGAATGCAAAACAAATATTTATGGTGTATATTTACAACGAAAGAATTACCTGAAAATACATATATATTGATAAGCACACTCACTTAATAAAAGTTTGAATGTCATTTTATAGCAAAGATGTGAGTAAAAGTGACGACAGCACACATCAGTCCAGTCCTCACTCCTCTGGAAACCCAAGTCTATTAGAAGGAGTCAGAGACAGAGACAAAACACGTGAGAAAGGAAACAGCAGCGCTCAGGGCAGAGCGCTTGTGTTGCTGTTGCCTCACAGCGGGGAGCCCTGACAGGAAAGTAAAAGCAATCACAGTTTGGCAGTTACTGTAATCTTAACATCTGTGAAGATTCTAGAACTGATTTTCCAGCAACTGAATGCAGAAAAGTGGCCAGTTCCAGGGGGGATTTTAAAAAAGAAGTTTGAAAACAGGAAGAATAGCTGGTGCAAAGTTAACAAGCTTCGCTCCTCTGAGGGCCTGAAAGAAAGCCAGTGTGGGATCACGATGGGCAACAGAGATAATGGTGCAGTGTTATGGAATCAAACTGGAAAGACTGGTTAGCACAAGGATAAGAAAATTGGGATTTATCCAAAGTTTGAAATAAAGTTTTAAATAAGAAAGTATTTTAAGTGTTTAAAGGATGATTCAGACTTCCCAACCAGAATGGATTATGAGAGAAAGAAAAGAATGAAAGCAGAGTCATACGAGGGAGCTGTCGGTAACACTGAGGCCATAGAAACAGGGTGACTTGGGCACACTGCACACGTGGCATCTGTAGGACTCAGTGACTGACTGGAGAATGAGGTGAAACAGTGATCAAACTTAGTGTTTGGCTTGAGGCGCTGACGGGCTCCTCAAGCCAAACATTCTTTAGATGAGAAAAACTGAATGTAGAGAGTGAGGACACAGTAGATAGAGCAAAGGGAGGGATTTCATTCTGGATTTAAAGCTAAGATATATTAGATATTATAACAGATATAAAAAAACAACTTTATGAGACTCATACTGTGGGCGAGGTCATGACTAGAGGCCCAGACTTAGGCTTCAGCAGTGTTGTGGATAATTCTCAACCCCACAGCTCTCAGACTGGGCTGCAACCACACATGAATACAAGGAATAAGTTGCAGGGAGGGAGGGCCTAGTGGCCGAAGTGTTTGGCTTGCACAAGTATGAGTACCTCTGAGTCACCGAGTCATCTCTTTAGCGTCCTTGAGTTTACTGACTTTAAAATAYCCTGACCTAATAAAACATGTCTTTAATACAAAGAGACACTATGAACACACTGACAGACAAAAGTTCTTACTTGATGAGGTGATAGCACACATCTCGCAGGGGCTCGTGGCTTTTCTTCCTTATATTACTGTTGATCAAACTATCTAGCTCGTCCCGAGCAAACCTAAGTTGAACTTCAGTTACACTGTAGCTAGCCGATTCCCGAGCACAGTCTTCAATGTTATGCGCTTCATCTAAAATGACAACTTGTTCTTTCAGCTTTATATCCATCTGCAATTTTTAAAAAAAATTATTTATTTTATGTATATGAGTACACTGTAGTTCTCTTCAGACACACCAGAAGAGGGCATCAGATCCCATTACAGATGGTTGCGAGCCACCATGAGGGTGCTGAGAATTGAACTCAGGACCTCTGGAAGAGCAGTCAGTGCTCTTAACCTCTGAGCCATCTCTAGCACCAAAATAATTTTCTATTAAAACATTTAATAAAGTGGATTTAATAGGTAAAAGATTTCATTTAAAAATTTACAATAAAGCCGGACAGTGGTGGCGCTTGCCTTTAATCCCAGCACTTGGGAGGCAGAGGCAGGTGGATTTCTAAGTTCAAGGCCAGCCTGGTCTACAAGAGAGTTCCAGGACAGCTACACAGAGAAACCATGTCTTGAAAAAAACCACCCCCCCMMMAAAAAAAACCAATATAGGCCAATATTGCTTGTGCAGTTTCTATTAAGGAGTTGACACTCAAGCCTTAAAAAGGTCAGAAACACTAACACCCACAGATACAGTTCTACGCCAGAACCACCACTTCTTACTCTAAAACACTTGGCAACCAATCTCTCAATGAAAGAAAATATGCCTTTCAACTAAGTATGGATCACAGCGACACTGGCTACAGAGAAGGTATATACAGCTGTACAAAAGGAAGCTTTCAGTACAAAATTTAACATGATTAGCAACACTCTGTGTGTGTGTGTGTGTGTGTGTGTGTGTGTGTGTGTGTGTGTGTGTGTGGTGACTAAGCACAGGGCTTCATGCTTCTTATGTAAGCACTTTAACAAATGAGGATACATCTGTATCCCTGAATAGAAAGTCTTTAGGAGAGAAACAAAAATACAGATTCAATAATTCTAAAACAACATACATGTTTGTCTCATTTCTGCCTGACCTATGACCCTTCATTTTGAACACTTCTTCTCCAGCATGATCCTGGAAGATTACTAATCTGTAAATTGAGTGACATCATGTTTCCTACAATAAGGGTAAAATAAAGCTCATAACCAGGCTCATCAGTTAAAGTATCCAATCTTCTGTGACCAGAGACCAGATCAAATACAGAAATGGATATGCCATCCAAGCTGGGCCAAGCAGAGGGTCTGGTGGGATTAAAGCAAGCTCATGTTCTTTTCTCCAGATTAGCTAACTGCTTGTGGTTGTTCTTGATCCCACAAGAAAAGGGCTCCCTGGGAACAAAGCCATCATAATGAAGAAAAAGCTGACTAATTCTATTAAAACTCTTTTCAAGTTGGGTTTGTGTACCTTGCAATTGAGAAGAATCCTGAGTAATAAAACACAGAAATTCTATTAATCACCAATAAATTATTCTGAGAAAGTACTAACATAAACAGGTCTGGTAGTGACTGAAAAAGAACTACAGAAGAACAGAAGTAGACTGAGCGTCAAAGACAGAAATTCCAGTAGGACAGGGGCAAGGCAGAGTACTGCAGCAAGTGTAATCAGAGACACATGAATCTCTGGAGACTCTCGGGTACTCAAGGCCGGCGGATGGGAGCTTAAGTGAGGCTGAAAGGGCAGTTCTGGGCCAGACTATTGAGCATCTTGAAAATGAAGCTTAAATATGGACCCTATCCCACAGCAAAGGGAGAAATCAATTTTCAAGTAAGGGATTGATAGAATAAAAGTAACATGAAGACCATCCTCACTAACATTGTTATATCTACACCACAACTGGGTATATACCCAAAAGGTGTTCCACCATCCCACAAAGACACTTGCTCAACTTTATTCATAATAGTCGGAAACAGGAAACAACCTAGATGTCCCTCATTTGAAGAATGGATAAAGAAAATGGGGCACATCTATACAATGGAATACTATTCAGCTACTAAAAACAAAGGCATCTTGGGTATTCCAAGCTTCTAGGCTAATACATAATTCACATATCAAATGATGCCCAAGAAGAAGGAAGGAGTGGCCCCTGGTCCTGGAAAGGCTCAGTGCAGCAGTGTAGGGGAATACCAGGACAGGGAATTGGGAAGGGGTAGATTGGGGAACAGGGGGAGGGAAGAGGGCTTATGGGACTTTTGCAGAGGGGGGATCCAGGAAAGGGAAAATCACTTGAAATGTAAATAAAGAATATATTGAATAAAAAAATGCAACAGAGGGCTAATATCCAATGTATACAAAGAACTTAAGAAGTTAGACCCCAGAAAACCAAATAACCCTATCAAAAAA
>BDUI01000183.1:130204-141587 GCA_002335545.1 Apodemus speciosus
AAAAAAAAAAAAAAAAACAAAAAACAAAAAAAAACAAAGGCATCACGAATTATACAGGCAAATGGATGGGACTTGAGAATATCATCCTGAGTGAGATAGCCCAGCCCCAAAAGGACAAGCATGATATGTACTAATTTATAAATGGATATTAGCCATAAAATACAGGATGCCCATGCTATACTCCACAGAGCCCAAGAAGCTAAATAAGAAGGAAGGCACAAGTGAGGATGCTTGAATCTCACTTAGAACAGGGAATAAARTAGTCATAAGAGGGGCTGGAGAGATGGCCCAATGGTTAAGAGCATTGAATGTTCTTCTAGAGGCACTGAGTTCAATTCCCAGCACCCACATAGTAGCTCACAACCATCTGTAATGAGATTTGATGCTCTCTTTTGGAGTGTAGGTATACATGCATGCTGAACACTATACACATGATAAGTAAATAAACAAATCTTTAAAAATAGTCATAAGGGGCAGATAGGAGAGGGGATGGGAAGTAATGGGGGAGGATGTTCAGGATCAGGTGTGGGAAGGGACAAGAGAGATGGCCAACCAATGACTGGCCCAACTTGAGACTCATCCCATGGGCAAGCACCAACCCTTGGCATTATTAATGACACTCTGTTACGCTTGCAGACAGGAGTGTAGCATGACTGTTCTCTAAGAGTCTACACCCAGCAGCTGACTCAGACAGATGCAGATACCCACAGCCAAACAGTGGATGGAGCTTGGGGATTCTATGGAAGAATAGGAGGAAGGATTGAGGAATGAAGGATTGAGGGGATAGGAGCTCCACAGGAAGATCAACAGAGTCAACTAACCTGGACCTTTGAGGCTCTCAGAGACTGAACCACCAACCAGAGAACATACACTGGCTGGACCTAGGCCTCCCTGCATATACGTAGGTGATATGCTTGGTCTTCATGTGGGTGTGGAACAATTGGAGCAGGTGCTATTCCAAAAGCTGTTGCCTGTTCGTGGGACATGCTCTACTAGCTGGGCTGCCTTATCTGGCCTCTGAGTAGGATGTGCCTAGCCTCACAGAGACTTGATGTACCAGCATGGGGAGGTGTGGGATACCTGGGGAGGGAGGCCCACCTGCTCAGAGGAGAAGAGGAGGAAGGATGGGAGAAAAGATTGTGGGAGGGGGTAAGTGGGAGGGGGCAGTAAGTTGGATGTAAAGTGAATAAAAAATGAGCTAACCAATAAAAGGTACAGTAGCAGCAGTTAGTGGTATGGTAGCAAATAAAATGCCTAGTTGAGGTTGGAGAGATGGCTCTGTGTATAAGAGCACTTGCTGCTCTTCTAGAGGATCTGCATTCAATTCCCAACAACCATATGAGGGCTCAAAACTGTCTGTACCTTTAAGTTCATGGGGTGGGGGTCTAACACCCTCTTCTGGACTGTGGGCACCTCACACATGTTTTGCACAGGCATATATATTCAGGCAAACCAATAAACATAAAATAAAAAATTAAGTGAAGTATCAAAAAATTTAGGTRCCTATTAATTTTGAGCTTTAAAAACTGGAGCTGCAGCTATGATCCAGCTGATTTGCCCACCATGGATTAAACCCTGAGCTGGACTGCTAGAACTGCAAGGCCTGAGCGTGGCAGCACGCACATGCAAGCCCAGCACTTGGACAGTAGAAGCAGGATGATCAGAAGCTCAAGGTCATCCTCAGCTATATAACAAGTTCAAGGCTAATTTACTGGGGTGTATGAAATCCTGTCCTAAAGATAAAACAACCCAAAACAACCCTGGAACAGAAAAAAAGAGCAGAAAGCTAACATGAACTGTACGGTCACACCCAAAGAAAGCAGTAACTGGCTACATCTGTTTACTCTTCCTCTTAGGCTATAGTAATTATAATAAGAATCAGGCAAACAAATAAAACTTAAAGTTCATTACCAAAAAAATTTACAATGCACAACTTTCATAGTACGTATTTAAGCTCTTGAAGATAGCTTCCCCCTCAGAGAAATGTTTTAAAATAATTCTTAACTTTGCCAGGTGGTAGTGCCACATGCCTTTGATCCCAGTACTTGGGAGGCAGAGGCAGGCAGATCTCTGAGTTCAAGCCCAGCCTGGTCTATAGGGTGAGTTACAGGACAGCCAGGGCTACACAGAGAAACCCTGTCTCAAAATCAATCAAACAAACAAACAACTCTTAACTTCATGAGTGGAGAGAACAATGGCTATATTACAGTCTTGTAAGGGGGGTCATATGGCAGTGTCTAGAGATATCTGATGGTAACAACTGTGAGGATTCTATTGGCATCTCAGAGACAAAACCAGGGATGCCACTCAACATCACAAAGCACAGACCGTCCAGCACAACCAAGATTCCTCCAGCCCAATGTGACTCAGTCAAGCCTGGGTTTAAAAGTCACCTCTTAATTCACCTTTGAACATGATTTTTGGTACTCTGTTTATGTACATTCAATACAAAGGGGAAAAAGACAAAACATCCAGAAGTTCTTCCATTCATCACTGATCTCAGTAAATAGTAACTTCTAATTTCTATATATACTCACACTTTCCCTTATTTGTGGGTCTAAGAGATAGTTGTAGGGACAAAAAACTATGTCAGCATCATCTATCAGTTCTCGAGCTGTATAGTAGGGACAAGCTTTCAGTTTCCTCCCGAGGCTGACAAGTTCTTCTATGTCCCAGGCCTTGGACATCCCCTGAAGATACTGCAGTGTCTGCTGATTACTAATTTTATGAATACCATGATAGAAATAGCAGGACTTCCCCTGAAAACAGACATAAGCGATATGTAAACCAACTTTGGAATTGAAGGAGTAAAATAAGATTATCTCAGAACTTAAAAAACATGACTAAAACCAAAAGCTAATACTTTATAGGGAAAATTAACTTCCATATTTATAATCACAACCATATCTTCCAGCCAAACACAGGGATCTCACTATGTTCCCCATACTGACCTTGAACTCCTGGGCTCAGGTGGTCCTCCTGTCTCCTGGAGTTGGAATTATAGGCCATATTCAAAACCATTTAAAGAAATTATAGTAATTGCCTCAGAATGATAGAGAACTTAAATACAAAATAAACTTGAGATAAGTATTCTTAAATTGTTTATTGTAGCCGTGACATTAGCCATTGCATTTCTGAAAGGATGAACAAAACAATGGCATCTCTAGTTGCTTTTAGAATAGAATTAGGATGCTGGGTGGTAGTATAGCACGCCTTTAATAATCCCAACACTCAGGAGGCAGAGGCAGGCAGACCTCTATGAGTTCAAGGCCAGCCTGGTCTAAGACAGTGAGTTCTAGGACAGCCAGGGCTATGTAGAGAAACCCTGTCTGGAAAAATAAGAAAAACAAACAAACAAACAAACAAACAGAATTAGATGAAGGGAATAGGGAGAAAATTTCTTGTTCCTTTTCAAATTTAAGCCATGTGGCAATATTGGAAGTAAGGAAACAAGGAAGGGAGAGGAGGGGGAAAAGGAAGAAGGAAGACTATCTTGAGAGAAAAATAAAGGATGATTACAATAAAGTTCACAAGATATAGGAGTATCCCCAAGATTCAAAATTATATCATTCAGTTCCCATCTTTCCCTATTTTAAAGGTGAAAAAAATCTGTTTTAACTTGTACTTTTTACAGTTTCTATTAAGGTTTAACATTTCTTGGAATGGATATTCTCATTTGTGTGGTACTGGATATTGAATCTAGGGCCTCACACATTCTAGATTAGTACTCAACCACTGAGTCACAATCTCCAGTCCTTGTATGAACATTCAAGATGTCCAACCATTCCTATTTTTTGATGATATCTATTAACGTCTTTGTTATTATGTTATTAGAAGTAAAACAATTATTACTATTAAGAAAAAATTAAAAATTTAATAACTCAACCGAAGTATGAAAATCATATATTAACATAAACTATATGAAAATGGGGGCAAGAGAGATGTCTCAGTGGTTAAAAGCACTTACTGTTCTTGCATAAGACCTGGGTTTGGTTCATAGCACACATGGCAACCCACAGCTACCTTAACTCTTGTTCCAGGGCACCTGTAGCCCTTTTCTGGCCTCCATGTAGTGTGCATGCAGGCTCATCACATATACATACATTTTTAAAAGAAATAAAAAAAAATGTATAAAATCAGCCCAGCATGGTGGCCAACAACTATAATTCAAGTACCTGGGAGCCTGAGGCAGTAAGGTAGTAGATCTATTTGAGCACCACAGCAGTATTTTCCAACTAACATAATTAGGTGAATGAATAAAATGTATGAAACTAATAGTCACATCACAAAAAAATTAACAAAGGTTTAAGCTTTGAATAATGGGCAATTTGCCAAAACCTCAAAATTCTAATTTTTATTATCAATGTCACTATAAAGGGCAGAATTTAAAAGCAAACAAACAAAAAAAACCAAACAAACCCAAAAATCCAAGTCAAAACAAAAAAATCTGTAACTAAACTCATTTTCTATGACCAACAGCACACATGTTAAGTAAATTTATATAAAAGATATGCCCTTGTAAGGCTGGGAATGATAGTACATGTCTTTAATCTCTGCACTCGGAGGCAGAAGCAAGTTAATCTTTTGAGAGGGCCAGCCTGGTCTACAGACTGAGTTCCAGGCCAGCCAAAGCTACATAATGAGACCTTGTCTCAAAATTAACAAACCAAATGATATATCCTTCTGAGTGAGTGGATTATCTGTTAGGTTCTCTAATGATGTTATAATGAGAAAAATAGGCATTGAATGTATAGAGTATGCTTAAGATTGTGTAAAGTGTTCTTGCTCAAAGAATAAATATGCACATATACTCTAGCAAATCATAATTTTTATTTTGAAATATTCTGGCGAGATAAACATACAACTTTACAGTGGTTTCCTTGAAGGGTTAGAGTACAGAGGAAGCTGGACAGCGGGATTCCTTGTCTTGGGCTAACTTTGACTCTTTTATCCATGTACTTTATTTATTTTCTTTTTGAGGTGAGGAAAAGCAGGATCTTCTTATGTAGCCCAGGCTAGCCTCAAATTTCAATCCTCCTGCAAGAGTGTCCATGGGCTGGGATTTTAGTTGTGCACCACAATGCCAAGACTTTATTTGTTTATCATTATTTTATAGGTGTGTTCCCTGCATGTACGTGTGTGCACCACATGCATTTCTGGTGCCCACAGAGGGTATTTGATTCCCTAAAACTTGATTTACAGACATTTGTGAGTTGCCATGTGGGTGTTAGAAACTGAACCCTGATCCTCTGAAAGAACAGCAAGTACTCTTAACTTCTGAGCCATCTATCCAACTGCTTCATTTGAATTTTAAAAAATAAGATGATCTATATTTAAAACTTTTTAAAGAATTGACATTTACAGCTCAACTTTAATTTTCTTTTCTCACTTGAAATAAAAAATTAATTTTAACAGACAGATGCCTATCTTTCCAGTATGGAGGCACTTTAAAAGAAGCAGTGAACAAAAGCACATGTGCCTTCAGATCAAGCCAAATAATCAGAAAGTTTACACTTGAATGGCTCTTAGAATGACAGCTCTGTGCAGGCTGATAGTGAAGCCAAAGGTGCATCTCTTTTAGCCCTGTAACAGAACCCAGAAGGGAGTCTGCTGGCTGGAGCATTATCACACTTTAAACTCCTTTCCCTCAGTGCTGGTTATCTATTTATCATTTCGCTTTGGTAAATCAGCCATAGCAAACATAGACACCTATAGTGACTTTGTAATTGGCCCTCATTACAATACCAAATTACTCTGAGAGCTTGGGAACAGGGAAAAGAACCGTCATGTACACCTAGAAGGTAAGTGCTTTGACATGGAGCTAGGATATAGCAAGCCACAAGCAACTATCTTTGTTTACTTACATCACTAATATTCAAAACCAAAATGCATCTTCATTTTGAGCCAATAAAAAATTCTGAGCATTCAAGTCTACTATTTTTACATGGCTCAAACGTGAAAATAAAGATCAAGTGCAGGATTCTAGAATATTATACAAAAGACTGTCTTAAATTTTTAATTGCTTTTGACAATATATTTTAACTTATGTATTTCCTACATAAGCATAATTTGTCAAGAACAAGTAAAAAAAGACTTAATGACAATGGCAGCCAGCATTTGAGTTTAGGAAAGCCATTAGTAGCTCACAGAAAATGACTTAAACATGGTATTCGCATTTTACCACAAACTCCTTTTTCTTGAGTACCTTTAAAGCATAAACAGTGAAGAGATTCCACACAATTAGCTAATGAAAAAGAACTTGAATGGCAACAAATGTGACTGCAGAATTAAGTCTATATTCTCTTCCTTACTCTGAACAACTCACTCAAGCTTGTCCATAGAACCTCTTATACTATACAGTCTCTTCTACTACAAAACTAAATAGCTGTTAAAATGTCTTGAATAAGCCTAAAACCCCTGAGTAAACTCTCATCTGGTTAAAATAAAACACTGAGAAAGAAAGAACAATGAAATATAATTTAATTATGTTCTGTGGTAGGAGGTGTCATCAATAAAAAAACTCCTGGGACTCTGACTAACAGTCTTCTATGTAGAGTCAACTCTGATAAAATAACAGACAAAAWTTTTTTCAAAATATATGACTATTGCTCACTTTATATACTGGTTTGCTGAATATTTCTGAGTATAATCTCATACTTACAACTTCAACTTTTTAAGCACATTAGCTACACTTATTATAGACTCCCAAAATAATACTGCCCAGAATTAAAATGGTATTTACAAAAGTATCTTATGGCAGTCTACCCATCTTAAATTTATACCACACCCATTTCCCTAGAAAAACTTAAGGCCATGTGTGACATTGTTTTAAACTTAATAATCTCATATAATTTTTTTTGAAAAAATATGTACTAATTAGAATTATAAATTAGAATAATCGTGTATTTCAATATTAAAAATTTCAGAATTTGCTCAGTTTAAACTATACTTAAATATATAAAATAAGCTAGTTAGATCTAATTAGGAAAGATTCTTAAAATGTCTTTACCCTTTCGTTTGATATCATCCATGTTCAACTATTTTGGGTAGAGGAATTTAAAAGAAAAAAGATTATATCTGAATATAACAGAAATTAAGTTTTAAAACCAAAATCTATCAGTTTAAATGTGAGTCAAGATTTTCTTATGGCAAAATATTTTTCCAAAAATATCAAAGCCATGAATTAATTTGATTTTCATATTACTTAATGGTCACTAAAAAAATACATAGAACATGTATCAAGAAATTTAAATCTTTTCAGCCTTAATTTTTTTCTCTTTAAATCATAGTAATTTTACTCACATGTTTTCCGTCCAGCAATTCCATGCACTTTTCGTTTCTGTTGAAGTTTCCCACTACTTCTGGATGAACACAGGTATGATCCCTGCTGGAAAGAATAGTCATCGGGACCCCTGAGTAAGCTGTCTTACGGAGCTCTCTAGTAATCTGAGCAATCTGCTTGTGTGTTCGTGTCCCAAAATAAATTTTAGGTCTCTTGGATTGTCCCCCGTGATCTTTCTTAACAGTCTTTGCAGACTCTTCGTTATTTCCTTGTTTAGCAGAACAAGAGCACCTGGAACAAAGGCCATCAGGCTGAAACAAGGAAAGAAAACAGAAGCTGTCTAGGCCACCGCAGCAAAGGTTGTAACATCGCTCAGAACGAATCACAATAGTCCAAGATGCTTTCAGATATTACAGTCTAAATCCACCATTGAAGAAACTGTGCCTCATATACAAATTAGTCCTCTATCTTCTCAAACTTAAAAACAGTGTTTCCACACCTACATTCTCTCTGACATATCATACTGACTCTTCAATTCCAAATGTTTAAAGTACATTTTAATCCTTCTCTTTTATAATTTATAGTTTTTAAATTATATGACAGATTAAAAAATCATCAACTTATCTTGGGTCTCATGCGAACTTGTGACATTATAGAACTGCTAATTTTTCTCACAGCACAGCTCAAATATGCTACATGTTTAAAAAAGGCATTTGAGAGATGGTTAACAAAAGAACAGATATAACAAGCTGAATCTTAAGCATCACTACAAAAAGTAAAGAAAATTATTCTCTAGCAAAGGCAAGAAAATAAATGCAAAAAAATCAACATTTTACAGTGAGTGAAAACAGGCTGCTCTCATTGAACAAGTATGTCTGAAATCCAATTACATGTGTGAAATGAAAACCCACCAGAAAACTGTTACCAAAATAGCTCATCCTGGACAAGCTCACCAGTTAATTCAGTATTATAAATTAAATCATGTAAATGTCTCTTTAAATACAGCAATGGAACCTCAAGAATACAGTCTACAATTTACCTGATTTTAATTCCTGCTTCCAAATTCTGCCCATGCTTCTTTTTTTTTTTTTGCAAGTTTAATGCTATGAGAATTCACAGATTCTTAATAAACACTCCCTTCAAAGCTCTCATTCCTCCACCAAATGAGACAGAATGAAGCTTCATGTAAGAGAAATGTAGTGAAACAGTCACTAGTAGGGAAAAGGTAAGCAGCACAACCATTTAAAAGAATTTACTCTGGAAATATTTGGTTTTGTAGAACAAATACTCTACTTACTGCATTAAAAAATTGTAATCAGTAAGATTAGCCTTCATAAACAAATGATAAGTCATAGTATGTTACACCACAATACTGGAGATCAAGCTGTCTTTTAGCCTCAGTTCAGTGGAAAAGTAAGTTCAAATTACTCCTAGTCTCACTCAACCTTGTCCACCATTAAATATTACAATACATGATAGAATGGATGTAAATGTGACCCTTCTGGGGCTGTCACTCACTAGGATAAAAGGTTCACTGATGTGCCAAATAAACATTCAGTCAAAGCAGATAACGTTACAGTCATGCTGGAATTGTTACATTCCCCTCTCCGGTTGCCAGTAACAGCAGATTTCATTACAGAGTGCTGCCACATTAAATAGCCAGTTCCAAATATCCTGCCTTCTATATTGAATAATTACTTATTCACTGAACAGATAAAAGAAGAGTTATGAATGGGGCCCTTGTCAACAGCGAAGCAGGAAACAGCTGACGTGTGGTTTATATTACATATGTTGCGATATCTAACAACTTATACTCACAGAGAAAATGGAATGCAAATTATATGATATTTGCACTGAATTCTTTTTAAGTTTCTATAGCAATCATTTATTAATTAACATACTAAGAAACTAAGGTAATTGCAAGTATAGAATTAGTTTACTTTTTCATACCTTCAGACTTTTTGCTCAATTATACTATTTCTCTTCCTATAATGCTCTTGAATTTACTTGACTATTAGACTGTTAGGACTCATTAAATCTTGTGTTCTATATGGATACATTATACAGAACCCTAAAAGTAAGTCATTAAAATGGCTCTCAAGGCTTAGAAAACTTCTTTTTGAGAGAACACTTTTCAACATTAATTTCACTTAATATTTACTACCAACTTCTTTTACATTCACCCTTTTCCTGACTCCCTTTCAAAAAACAAGGTACAGAAATATATAAAATAAATCAACTACTACAAATGCCTTCATATTTAATTTATATATCTTCACATATATGATCATATTTTTCATATAAATATTTTTAAACAAACACTACCATATAGTTCTACAACTTGCTATTTTATATTCATATTTTTAAATGTTAAGATGGGTGAATTTGGCATTAATAAATCAGTTCTCATCTTAAATGTTATGTAGTAGCTCTACTGTGAAAAGTTCATGATTAAAAAAATTTAAACAAAATAGATTTAGATACCACCATTTTTTTACACCATTAATTCAGAAAAGTATAAACCATGGATATTTTCATATGAAATGTGTTTTGTTTATTAACTTTTAAAGTGATCTGAAATAATTCTGTATCTATGAATTCAAGGTAGATGCCTTAAGACAGTTTTCAGTGGGGAGTTAGACAAGGAAAAAATAAGAATGAAATTATGACGGTCCCGTCTTGTTCCTATGTAGTCCGGAGGTCACTACTTAAAGGATGCAAGAGAATGTTTGAAGATGGAAAAGCGGCATGACATCAGAATGGAAGCTCTTTAATAAGCATTTAGCTAATAACAAAAGGAGCTGCTTGAACCTAAATTATTAACTTTCAACACTGAAAGAATACACGAGATAGGATCTAAATAATAGTAATGACAGAAGATCAGAACACTCCTTGACCCATGAATAAGCTGCCACTTATTCTATGGCCCCTCTCTGAAACCTTTGGACTTGGGAGTATTGAAGCAATCAGATGAATAAAAATAACTTAGCAGCCTCGTTGCCTCTTTCTCCTGTTAATAGATTTATGTTTCATGGAATGGTTGCTTTCGCCTATGCTCTTTAAATTTATAGAATTTCTATCAGGACACTACAAAAATAAAATTTAAAACTATAAACTCTCATCCAGTATATTGAAGGCCAGCAGGCCTGTTCTCCAAAACTTGTCAAGTTTATGGCCTTTAAATGTCAGTAAGTTAAGAGTGGCTTCCTCTTCACACCTGGAAACTGTCTTTACTTCAACAGAAGACTAGAAAACCTACGATCCACAGCAGCAAAGTGTCGTGTCATTTAAAGAAAAACACAGGAGACACCTGTGGACGGGACAGAACTCACCTGCTCAAAAATTCCTTTCAATTCTTGGCCAACACTGTTCTTAGGGAGTTAGAAACCAAGAATTATTAGAAAAATTTCCACATGTTTAATAATTTCTAGTTCCTTTCTTGTCCTATTGTATAAAGATACACCTAAATTCTCTGAAAGGATGAAGAGTTACAAGTTTGATTATGCGGAAAGGCCCGCTGCTGAGTCTTCCACTGTTCCTTGAAAGAAGCTGTGAGGAGCAGACCCAAGTGTAGCACATGAAAGCATCAGCGGCATCTACCACAGCYCTCCGCAAACACTCCCACACCCCAACCACTGGAAAGATATGAGTAAGACCACAAAATTTTAGAAAAGGAAAATTAGGAAATAGAAATTAATGTCACTGACAACAGTGAGGCAGGAAACAGCATTAGCTGGTGCCACTTAATACTGAAATATCTAACAACAGGATCACAGAGAAAATGGGAAGCAAATTTTATCATGATATTTTAACTGAATTCATCGAGTTACTCTAATACTCTGTGTACTGCAGAACTTCTAAAAGGAGACTGTAGACTGAATAGTCATTGGATAAAGCAGAACAAAAAGAGCATGTTTACTATGAACAAGACAAATCTTAAGCACAGTGTGGCGGCACACGCTGGCTATCCAGCACTTGGGGAGTGTAAGCAGGASTATCAGCAGTTCAAGGGTATCTTCAGCTACATAGCAAGACTGAGGAAACTCAGTCTGAAAATGCGTGTGCACTTGCAGATTCTCTCTCTTTCACCCTTTCCCTCTC
>BDUI01000183.1:172789-207540 GCA_002335545.1 Apodemus speciosus
AAAAAAAAAAAGAAGAGAAAAGCTATGCCTGTAGCATGTACAGAAATGCTACCAATTTATAAACTATAAAAATAAACTACGAGGATTAATAATGTAATTAAAAAGTACACTGTTCTTGTATCTGCTTCTACTGATTTATTCCAAAATCAAGCAAAAAAAAAAATATTGAAACAAACACGGGAGTATATGGTTCACTACTGCTGCGTCTCTAAGGGAAGGGCTGGAAACTGCAGAATCCTAAATGATAAAGACAAGGCTTATCTCTATCCACATTATACTTCTTTTTTGAGATAGGGTTTCTCTACAAAGCCCTGGCTGTCCTGGAACTCACTAAGTAGAACATGCAGGCTTCAAACATACAAAGTGCTGGGATTAGAGGTGTCCACCACCACGTCCAGCCTCACATTATACTTCTACTTCGAACAGAAACATTCCAGTCAGAGCAGTGGTGGCTCACACCTTTAGTCCCAAAACTCAGGAGGCAGAGACGGGCGAACCCACCCTCAATAAACAATAACAAAATCAAATAGAAACCTTGTTGATATCACCTACACAATCTGACTCAAGGATCAGAGTACATTTTAAAACAACACTCAAATCCTATAAAAAGGTAATTAAGATACTTAAATATAATTTTTAAAATTATAATATGAGGGCTGGAAAGATGGTCTGGAAGAGGTTCCCAGTTCAGTCCCCAGCACCCACAAGGCTGCTCACAATTATCTACCACTCCAGTTCCAGATGGTCCAAAGCTTTCATCTTGGCTGCTCAAGCACCAGGCATGCATGTAGTGCAAGAAAATAKACTCACACACATAAAACTAAATCCTTTCTTAGAAAATACAGTGTCTACACTGTGTGCTCACATGATACAGAAATGCACAACTCATACTTTTTTAAAGGTCATCATAGGAGGGATATCCAGAAGTGCCTCCACCCTCTCAGAGGAGAAGGGGGGGATGGAGGGAAAGATTGGGAAAGGGCAGTGAACTGGATGTAAAGTGAATAAATAAAAATAAATGAAAAAAAAAAGTCATCATAAACAAGCATGGTCATTCCTTTATTCAGGAGGCTGAAGTAGAAGGACCTTCAGTTAAAAGCCAGCCCGGACTACATAGTGAAACCCTGCCTCAGGATAAAAAGGAGTCAGCATGAAGACACATTATAAACATGTATAAAAACCTCACAATGAAACCACTACATATAACTAACTTATGCTAATAAAAACAGAAGGAATGAGCAGTGGTGGCGCACACTTTTAATCRCAGCACTTGGGAAGCAGAGGCAGGCGGATTTCTGAGTTCGAGGCCTGGTCTGCCTGAGTCTGCGTGAATTCCAGGACAGTCAGGGCTACACAGAGAAACCCTGTCTCAAAAAACCAAAAATGATGAACAAAAATGAAAAAATAAAACAGAAGGAAAACAAGTGACATGTTTTTGAATATGCTGATGTTTTCTCATCTGCAACCTAAAAACATCCCAGATAACTGTCATTAAATTTCAATTATTGACTAGAAGTATCACTTTACCCCCAAAGAATGACACCAATAATAACCAAACGGAGAGATCATAAAATGTTTGCTTTTTGTTAATAGTCTTTATTTATATCTATTGTCTGTTTTAAAGTGGGGAGGAACAGAGGACAATCTGTCAGCTTTCTCCCTCTCCCATGTGTCCCAGGGCTGGAACTCCGGTCATCAGGAGCACTAAGCACCTTTACGACTGAGCCATCTTGTCCACCTCGTTTCCAAGCTCCATCAGTAACGCAAACATTTCTTTTCCATTATGTTTCTTTATGAGTTTATGTGTGTACATGCCACAGCATGCATGTGGAGGTCAGAGGACAGTTTACAGGAGTCAGTTCTCTCCTTCCACCAGACGGGCTCTGAAGATTGTAATCAGGTCACTAGGCTTAAAGGGAAGGCTTTAACATTAAGCCATCCTGTCAGCCCTAACATTTCCTTTAACAACTGTATTAGTCAGGGTTCTCTAGAGTCTCAGAATTTACAGAAATCTCTATATATTAAGGAAATGTATTTTAACAACTTACAATCTACAGTCCAACTAACCTACCAATGGGCAGCTGTGAGTGGGAAGTCCAAGAGTCTAGTTGCTCTGTCCCACCAGGCTAGTCGATTCAGCTGGTCTTCTGTATAAGCTGGAATCCTGAAGTAGGCTCCTACAGATGTGCTGGCAAGTAAGTGCAAGCAGGCAAAGAGGGAAGCTTCCTTCTGCCACTGTCCATATGTAGCCTCCAGCAGAACATACAGCCCAGATTAAAGGTGTGTACCACCATGGCTGGATTTGGAATTTGCTCGGTCCCGGGCTGGCCTCAGTCTCCTGGGATTAAAGGTCTGTACTAAACTTGACTAAACCTAAGCCTTTCATGACCACTATGCTTCAAGGTCTCATCGAAAGCATCAGTCATCCCATGTCAAGATTCAGGTCTTCCCGCCTTAAGATCTGGACCACAGGTGTACCCTTAATTTCTGGATTGTAGTTCATTCCAAAGGTAGTCAAGTTGACAACCAGAATAGCCATCACAATAATGTTATCTATTTATGTAACTAAGAAATACTCAAAATTATATTTCAGATTTATTACTAAAATTACAGACTCTTAGGACCAGAAAGATGGCTCAGCAGTTAAGAACATGTCCTGCTCTTCCAAAGGACCCAAGTTCAATTTCCAACGAACATTGGGAGGCTGGCGGCCCAGTCCTCTAGCTCCAGGCCGTCTAGCTCTCTCCTGCCTTCTGTGAGCAGCTTACATAAACCTATACAGATATAACTGAAAAGAAAATAAATCTTTAAGAAAAACTGGAGTATTTTATTAAGTAAATAGCAATAGCAATTTCTGTGTTTACCTAGATTGTTTTGGTAAAAACAATCATATAGAAGCACTTACCAGCAAATACATGGAACAACTAAGTGCATTTCACCTCAAAAGCCTGGTTTTTACAAACAGAAATGTGAATTCAGAATTACCTGTTGGAATTTACAAACATTTATGTCTAGGACTCACCGTGAAAAAGGCTGTGATGGAGTCAGTACCCCAGTATCTTTGTTGTCTAAGTCTAAATGGTAAATGTTTATTTATTTCCTGGCAGTTCTGAGTACTGAACCCTGGACCTTCCACGTGCTAGTTAAAAATTATACCACTGGGCTACATCAATCACTGAGCAACACCCCTAGCCCAGGATTCGAATTTGTTTTTGCTTTTTTTTAAAGACAGATTCTTGCTGTCTCCCAGGCTTCCTTCAAACACCTAGTTCTCGGGCCTCAGCGTCCTAAGTCCTAGGAATAAAGGCACATACTAAATCCTAGCTAAGTTTGTTTTTTGAGACAAGGTCTCATTATGTAACTCTGGCAATAATTAACAGAATGGGACATAACAAATGTATACAAGCATTATTACAACAAGCCTCTATTTATCTGATATTCACACAAGTAGAGCAACTAGAATCTTATTTTATTTATTTATTTACCTATTTATTTAGAACTAGGGTCTTGCTATGTAGCCCAGGCTGGACTAACTCACTGTCCTCTTCCCAATTATGAGGCTCCCTAGCATGTACCACTGCGCTAGTTTTGTATGTTGTGATGGTTTGTATATGCTTAGCCCAAGGAGTGGCACTGTTGGGAGGTGTGGCCCCGTGGGTGTGGGCTTTAATATCCTTGTCCTAGCTGCCTGGGAGGCAGTCTTCTCTTAGAGGCCTGCCTGCCCATGAAGATGGAGAACT
Source organism: Apodemus speciosus (assembly GCA_002335545.1). Taxonomy (NCBI): domain Eukaryota; kingdom Metazoa; phylum Chordata; class Mammalia; order Rodentia; family Muridae; genus Apodemus; species Apodemus speciosus. Next base: position 176,530 of record BDUI01000183.1, read on the forward strand.
CTCAGCTCCTCCTGACTGCAGGCTGCCATGTTCCTGCCATGATGATAATGGACTGAATCTCTGAACCTGTAATCCAGCCCCAACTAAATGTTGTCCTTCTAAGAGTTGCCTTGGTCAGGGTGTCTGCTCACAGCAGGAAAACCCTAACTAAGACATATACTTTCTTCTTCCTATATTTCACATTTTAATGTTATAAGAGTCAACTAAGCAAATATTCAAGGATATAGTCAAGTAATTAGTATATTTATCAGCACCATCAGAGCTCCATCTCCTATTAGATACAAATTATCATCTATTTTTATAAGAACTCTAAATATCTAAAACATTCATATAATCTCTGCTTGATCAAGTAAAAGGACTACGTTATATTAATATTACTTAAGAATTAATTTTGATGTATTCAATTTCTTCTGGAAGATTTATAATGTGCATATACGCATGTGTGCATGTGTGTGTGTGTGTGTGTGTGTGTGTGGGTGGGGGAGGTGCATGTTTGTGTGTTATGTTTGGAAGGGAAGTGCTATACAGCCTTCGCTGATCTGAAACTTCCTACATAGGCCAGGCTGGTCTTGAACTTGCAGCAATCATCTTGCCTTTGGCTCCTGAATGCTGGAATTACACATGTGCACCACCATGCCTGGCACAGATCTTGAAGAAATGTCTTAACAGTTAGAACAATATTTGAACCAATCTGGATAAGTATACTTTATTATATTTTTCTCAGGTTCCAACTAGCAGCCTGAAATATCAAGAACTATTTCCTGGGCCTGGGCCTGGGCCTGGGCCTGGCCTGAAGGTTCAGTAGGTGAAGGCACACACTTGCCACTGAACCTTCTGGTGGAAGGTGAGAAGTGATTCTAGCAACTTGTCCTCTGACCTCCATCCCACAGCACATGTGCACACATATATGCACACAAAAATAAATATAATAATTTTTAAAAAAGAATTTTGCTTACCACTGAGAGATTGTTGCCATGCCAACACAGAACAAAGTAAGGCTAAACTTTTTCCACTCCCTGTGGGGCTCTCCAACAAACAATGTTGGCTACCGTTTAGTCCTCTGACGATCTGTGGACAAAGATGTCAATTTTAAAAAGAGGAAAGTAATAAATGACTACTTTATTAGATCTCTCTCCACTGAACAAGACCACAGATAGAAGATCATAGAATAGTCAGGATGCACTCCAGGAAACACGACTACTACGTAAGAAAAATTAGAAAATTTTATCTAATTTAGATTTTATTCCTTTATATTTCTTCTGAACAGTCTGCTGGTCTTATAAACATGTCAAGCATGACAATTTTAAAAAGCAACTTATAAAATTATACAAGCACAAGTAGTTTCTATGGAACTAAGTGCTAGAGAGGTGGTGGTTCAGCACTTAAGAACAGTTGTTACTTGTGCAGAAGACCCTGGTTCAATTCCCAGCACCACCTGGTAGTTTACAACCACCTGTAAATCTAGTTCCAGGAGATCTGACGCCCTATTCTAGGCCCCTCAGGCCGTGGGCAAACATATGTTGCACAAATATATATGCAGGCAAAACACTCATACACATAAAAATAATCTAAAAACACAAACAAGCAAACAAACAAAAGACTGTAATACACTAATAACTATGAATATCTATAAGAAAAACTTGAGAAATAAATACTGCTAGTGGAAGGACTGTTATAATGACTTTGAATAGAAATGTAAAATGTAGTAAAAATGAAGAATAAAAATCGAAAATTCCAAAAGAGCTGAAAATGTTTTTCAAATGTTCTTGCTACATCCTAACCAAAACATACACAGCTTAGGATTGTCATATCACTTTCCTAGAAGTTAGGTGYTCTTCCAGATGAATCCAACAAATATTAGCCATCATTCTGTATCTGTTAATAGTCACAAATTCAATGTATACTTGGAATCACAAGGCACAGCATCTTGATAAAGACTCAACTGCTATAAAAGACTTACAGAATTCATCATAGCAAGCTGTGCTGGATAAGCTTTACAGGGAAAGTGAATCTTCACCCCACCGATGGTGTATTCAGAYGACACTGAGGACATCCTGCTTTCTTCTATACTTTAAGCGCTTCACTACAACAGAAACAATAAAATCAATATTGAATGGTTTGGAGAGATGGCTTTCCAGAGCCCACATCAGGTACCTTCAAACGCCTGTAACTCCAGCTCTAAGGACTCCCACACCCTTCTCTGGCTTCTGCAATAACCTGCATTCACTTGGCATACCCATACACGCATACACTCACAAATATAAAAAGTATTATAGTTTATATATCGAAATAATGTCATTCAAAGAAAACCAGAAACCTAGCAATAGAGCAGAAGTCTGATAATAAAAACTGGAATTAATAAGCACATATTTAAAAGTAATAGAAATAAAAAAATTCTTAGTCTTATAGATAAATCTCAGTTCGGTCTGTGTCTGTGCAGGGACCCTGAGCAGACCTTGGGTACAAACTCTGCAGCCAGTACCACAACACCCAGAGGAAGCTCCACTCCCAGGCTCTCTAAAAATGTCCAGGATCCTAGGAGCTTGGTCACAACAGGATCTCAGGGTCCCAGAGGCAGCTTGACTCCCAGGAGCTCAGATGCACCCAGGATCTCAGGTTCACAGGATCCCAGAATCACATGACAGCTTGACTCTGAGGAGTTCTGACACAATGAGGATCACAGGAAGGACAGGCTCCAGTCAGATATAGTGAAGGCAGGTAGCACTAGAGATAACCAGATGGCGGAAGGCAAGCTTCAGAACATAAGCAACAGAAACCAAGGTTACTTGGCATCATCAGAACCCAATTCTTCCACCATAGCAAGTCCTGGATACACTGTCACACCGGAAAAACAAGATTCAGATCTAGAATCACTTCTCATGATGATGATAGAGGACTTTAAGAAGGACATAAATAACTCCCTTAAAGAAATACAGGAGAGGGCTGGAGAGATGGCTCAGCGGTTAAGAGCACTGTCTACTCTTCCAGAGGTCCTGAGTTCAATTCCCAGCAACCATATGGTGGCTCACAACCATCTGTAATGAGATCCAATACACTCTTCTAGTGTGTCTGAAGACAGCTGCAGTGTACTTACATACAATAAATAAATAAATAAATAAATAAATCTTTTAAAAGAAAAAAGAAAGAAAGAAATACAGGAAACACAGGTAAACAGCTAGAAGCCCTTAAAGAGGAAACACAAAAACCCCTTAAAGAATTACAGGAAAACACAATCAAACAGGTGAAGGAAATGAACAAACCATCCAGGATCTAAAAATGGAACTAGAAACAAAGAAATCACAAAGTGAGACAACCCTGAAGCTAGAAAACCTAGGAAAGAGATCAGGAGTCATAGATGCAAGTATCACCAATAGAATACAAGACATTGAAGAGAGAATCTCAGGTGCAGAAGATACCATAGAAAACATTGACACGACAGTCAAAGAAAGCGCAAAAAGCAAAAAGCTCCTAACCCAAATCGTCCAGGAAATCCAGGACACAATGAGAAGACCAAACCTAAGATAACAGGTAGGAAGAGAGTGAAGACACCCAACTTAAAGGGCCAGTAAATGTCTTCAACAAAATTATAGAAGAAACTTCTCTAACCTAAGGAAAGAGATGCCCATGGACATACAAGAAGCCTCTCGAGCTCCAAACAGACTGGACCAGAAAAGAAATTCCTCCCATCACATAATAATCAAAACACCAAATGCACTAAACATAGAATATTAAAAGCAGTAAGGGAAAAAGGTCAAGTAACATATAAAGGCAGGCCTATCAGAATTACACCAGACTTCTCACCAGAGACTATGAAAGCTAGAAAATCCTGGGCAGAAGTCATACAGACCCTAAGAAAACACAAATGCCAGCCCAGGCTACTATACCCAGCAATACTCTCAATTACCATAAATGGAGAAAACAAGATATTCCATGACAAAACCAAATTTACATAATATCTTTCCACAAATCCAGCCCTACAAAGGACAATAGATGGAAAACACCAACACAAAGAAGGAAACTACATCCTAGAAAAAGCATGAAAGTAATCTTTCAACAAACCCACATAGACATAATTCCACCTCTAACAACAAAAGTAACAGGAAATAACAATCACTTTTCCTTAATTTCTCTTAATATAAAAATTAATATTACCAACATATCTTAATAGATTGAAATTCAAAAATATAAGGAATTAGAAATTTCTTGGCTGTCACCCAGTGCTCTCTCTAAATTGGTAATTGGAGAAATATGCCCGATATAGTACAATCCATATACACTTTCTGCTTGTTTGTATGTGAGTGTCTTGCTGTGTACCACATAATGGTCTTGAAATCATGCTTCTCTTATCTCAACCTCTCTATTAGCAGGATTGTTTATTGGATGTTTTTACACTATACTATGGTTTTCAGAACAGCTTAAATATTTCAAAATTACTTATACAGCCAAGAGAAATGTAGACAATTAATTTGGGAGGTGGCTTGTAAGAGAACAACAAAGAATAAGACTGAATGATTTGCTTGATATTTATAATTATTGTATCAATTTTGAAGATGACCTTATGTTACCCTTTTTCTGAGATGAATGCTTTTCAAAATTATCACAGCCAATGAACCAGAATCTTACCCTGACCTAATGTCTGTGCCATCCTCCAAGCAAAACCATTGTACATTGAAACAGTTGATGAATGACGTCACGGATAGACCTTCTTAATACACACACCATTTCTTAAATCAATGTAACCTGTTCCCTGTGGGCTGAGAATGATGACAATCACTTAAGCCAAATAGCTTTGACCATAGCAGGAAATCTGTATCCAAATAATTGTGTCTAAAATTCATTCCTTGGTACAGCAGAACTGTCAGCTCTTAGCTTAGCTACTATGGAGGTAAATTACTTTGGTGATGTGAGGGACACTGAAGTACAGCCTTATTACAATGAACTCCAATGTCTAAAAATTGTTATTTTGGGTTTGTACCACATTAAGAGCCAAGATTTTAAGCTCCACTAAAAACAAAACAAACAAAAAGACTTTATCTTTTTATGTTCATTTAATGTTCAACATTTTTATGATTGGTACAAAAATATATATAGTGTTGAATAAAAATAAAAATTTTAAATAAATAAATAAATCTCAGGGTCAAGAGCATGTACTAGGCCCTGCGGTGGTGGCACACGCCTTTAATCCCAGCACTTGGGAGGCAGAGGCAGGAGGATTTTTGAGTTTGAGGCCAGCCTGGTCTACAGAGTGAGTTCTAGGATAGCCAGGGGTCACACAGAGAAAACCTGTCCTGAAAAACCGAAGGGGGAAAAAAGAATACTAAGAGGAAAAAAGCCCTAGGACTGCTGTAAAGGTTAAATAATGTAAAAACACACAGTACGGGGCAGATGAAACACAAGCTCCTGTACCAAGTTTGATTACTTATAATCAACTTACAGATGCAACAGATTTCTGAAGCAGCTCTGATATTCCATAGCCCCACTGTTTCCTCTCATTCTGTACATACCTGTTTGCTATTTTCACACTCTCCCAGTTAGAAAGAAAAAGGAGATGAATGGGCAAAAAGCATAGGCTGTATCTATGACATCTTTTTACACCTGTAGTCTAAAATTCTTATCTGCAATAATGTCTACTTTAAAAATTGTTGTAAGGGAGAAAATAACTTTCCACAGAAATTCTCTTAATTTTTTTAAATCATCTTTTAGATTACTAGGGGAGGAGAACCCGCATGGCATGGCACCTGTGTGGCAGTCAGAAGACAATGTTCTGGAGTCAGAATAGGTTCTCTCCTCTTACCATGTGGTTCTCAGGAATTTAACACTGCTAGCTTGGTCGTGTCCTTTATCTGCTGAGCCAGCTTCCTGGACCAGTCTAGTAATTCTGAAATCAGGAGACTATAATGGAAAAAAAAAAAACCAAAACAATGGATTTGAATTCCACTGTTTGCATCACCTAACCTCCCAGACACTTTCATTGACTGAAGAGTTTTCACAATGGTGAGAAAATCTGGTAAACTCAGTCTGTGGAGACGGTTTAAGACATTAGGTTCAACAAGTCATGAAGTCAGTAACTTTAACCACAACTTCTGTGCTTCAAAAAAAACCCCACTACTCCAAGTTATTTTCCAGTTCTAAATATTATTCTGTCAGACAAGATCTGCACAAAATCAAACCAACAAGACCTGTCAACATTCCATCAGGCAGCACTAATTGGACTCATTGGGTGGGAGGGGACAGCAAGGCAGGAGGGGTGTTTGACGGGGTCCTGGAGCAGTGTGAAGGGTGTACTGGGGATAGGTGTGGTCAAGATACATTGTATATATGCATAAACTATCAAAGAATAAATAAAAGATATTGTTAGAAAAAGTATCCAATCACTGATTTTATCTGTAAACCTTTGAGGTTTAGTGAAATCTAACTAATATCCAATCACTGATTACCTCAAGATTTTGTGGAATCTAACTAACGTCTTTTTGTTTTGTTTTTTGATTTTTATTTTTGAGACAGGGTTTCTCTGTGTAGCCCTGGCTGTCCTGGAACTCACTCTGTAGACCAGGCTGACCTCGAACTCAGAAATCCGCCTGCCTCTGCCTCCCAAGTGCTGGGATTAAAGGCGTGCGCCACCACGGCCCGGCTAACTAACGTCTTAATCTGAAGCAAAAACTCAATATTGTTTTACTATAATCTAAATGGCAATCTATGCCTGGAGCTGTGGCAACATTCCTCTCAAAATGAGGGCGCTTCGGTTGCAGAATGCATCAAAGAGAATCACACCTCCGGATGTGGTGGCGCAGTTCTTCTGGGCCCCAACAATCGGGAGGCAGAAGCAGGTGGATCTCTGTAAGATCGAGGGCAGCCGGGTCTACAGGAGTTCCAGTCAAGCCGGAGCTGGAGGGTGAGACCCTGTCTCTTTAAGAAACCAAGGGGATTGGGGGCGGGAGTAGGAACAAATCTGTCGCCCGCCCAGAAACATCGCGGGAGTCGGGGCTACCTCCAGCCCGCGCTCACGGAATGTAAGGACAGGCTCCTTGCTCCTCAGCTTTCCTTCCCCGAGCTCCCCGTTCTCACACATCCAAGGGCTCCACACCGCAGAGCCAGAGAGCCCGCTAGCCCCAGCCGGCCGGAGCCCGTCCCCTCCCCCGCCCTTCTTTCCACTCGCCCGCCGCTGGCTCCGGCTCCCAGAGAAAAGCAGATGCTGACGTTTGACAGAAAGTAACGCGGAGCCGAACTACAAGGAAAGTTCGCGAATACGAAAGTTCTCCCTCACCGGTGGGCTGTTAGCGCGCTGCCAGGTGCCAAGGTACTGCCACTCCCCGGTGCGGCAATCCTCAGCGCCACAGACGAATTCGCGCCTCCCGCCCCTCGGTTCCCAATCAGCCAATCACACAGCCAGGCCGGAAAAGTAAACAGCCAATCATCGTAGGAGGCTGACACTGTGCCGCCCAATGGGAGGCTGCGAAATAAAATCAACCCATTGTACTTGGTGGCACCGGAAACCGATCACTCCCTCGAGAAAGACTGGAACAAATTCCGCAGATTTGCTTGAAGGAAACAAAAAAGTCTTGTACCACTTTTGGAAACGGATGATTTAACTTAGACAGCCAGGTCCCTATGACTGGAAGACTAATTTGGGACGAAAAGGAAACAATTTTTTTTTTCTGTCGCAACTAAAACTTCCCATGGTCACAGTATCCAAAGAAAGAGGAACACAAACTGCACCAGAATTGTCACTACAATGCCAAAATAAGTGAAAAGGTCCCATGGCATTTTGCACGTTATTCCRTGATGTTCAAGGCTTTCTCGGATAGAATCTGAGGCGGATAATCTCTCCAGATCACATCGACGTAAACACTAGGGTTTACCTACCTTATATACCATTTTACTCCTTGCAAGAAGTATAATTTCCTCAATTATAAGGGGTTTTATCACGACCGTGACAAATTAATTTTTTAGCCATTAGATTGTTTTAATAGATATTTTATTATTGTTGTTGTTTGTAGCCTAACCTTGATCCAACTAATAGAGACTCCAAAAAGCAAAAACTGAAGCACTTTTCTTCAGTTAATTAGAGAACAAGGCTGGTTGTTTGCCCTGCTTTCTTTCGGTTATGCAGTCTCCTAAAATGATGGAATTTGTAATCATAAAAAAATACATTACCTTTGACACAGTAGGCTCAGTGCTCTTAATTTATCCTAAAAGCATAATCTAAAATTCCTCAGTTGACAAGTGTCAGCTGCAATACTGAAAAGTTATAAAGTCTTAAGTAATGGTCTTAAGTAATGGTAAATCAAGTTCTGATTTATCAGTTCAATAGATTAGTCAATTAAACTATAAAAAAAAAANTGATGTTCAAGGCTTTCTCGGATAGAATCTGAGGCGGATAATCTCTCCAGATCACATCGACGTAAACACTAGGGTTTACCTACCTTATATACCATTTTACTCCTTGCAAGAAGTATAATTTCCTCAATTATAAGGGGTTTTATCACGACCGTGACAAATTAATTTTTTAGCCATTAGATTGTTTTAATAGATATTTTATTATTGTTGTTGTTTGTAGCCTAACCTTGATCCAACTAATAGAGACTCCAAAAAGCAAAAACTGAAGCACTTTTCTTCAGTTAATTAGAGAACAAGGCTGGTTGTTTGCCCTGCTTTCTTTCGGTTATGCAGTCTCCTAAAATGATGGAATTTGTAATCATAAAAAATACATTACCTTTGACACAGTAGGCTCAGTGCTCTTAATTTATCCTAAAAGCATAATCTAAAATTCCTCAGTTGACAAGTGTCAGCTGCAATACTGAAAAGTTATAAAGTCTTAAGTAATGGTCTTAAGTAATGGTAAATCAAGTTCTGATTTATCAGTTCAATAGATTAGTCAATTAAACTATAAAAAAAAAAATAAGCTGCTTGCAAGAAAAAAATATGCCCTGTGAAATTGGGTTTATAAAAGCAGACTCCAGGACAGGATCTGAAGAGGGTGGACCAGTGGTTAGCAGCACTTGCTTCTCCTGTACAGGACCCAGGTTCCATTCCTAGCACCCATGTGGTGGCTCACAACCATCTGTAACTACAATTCCTAGGGTTCCATGGTCTTACTGTCCTTGCATTTTATGTGACCCCCACAGAAAGYAATACATTRAAGTCCCAGAACTAGGGTGTCCTAGATTCTAACTCKCTCCTGGTACCTTTACATTAACAGTTGTGAAATAAAACACAAAAGCTACAGTTCATTGATAAAGAATGAATGTTTATAAATCAATATCCAAAATAGTTGCACACATCTGTTTTGACCTGAATAAAAAAAATCACATTGTGACAAAGTTTATAACCTTAACTTATGATACATCAATATTAACATTTACTAATATTATTTACACATTTTATTTACATCATCAACAAATCGGATGAAAAATAGGCTATGTTATTACTTTAACACAGTAGGTTATGACTAGTCTTTGAAAACTGATCCACAAAATGTATACTGTATTTCATTACAAAACATACTTCAAACATTTCAGAATTCCTAAAGGATTCTACTATTCACACAAAATATTCCAGAAAGGCCTCATTTAAAAACAAAACAGGAGCAGTTGTATTTAATCATAAGAGACTACAAAACCGCCTCGTTTAAAAATATGAAAATTCTTGTGGTATATCTTTAAAGCATATTCTTTTACTCTTCACATCAAAATTACTTAATTGAACATTAAGCATCTAATAAAAAGTTATATATTCCATCATGCATGATATGATGCACTTCATGATTGGAAACAGCTATAAACTTGTTTTAATAGAACACCTTCATGAGGTAGGGTCAGGAGTGACAAAGGAAAATGAGATGTGACTAWARGGATGAAGCTAAATTCCTTTTTTTGTAAAGAAACTTTCCTTTTAGCTTATTACCTTCTTTAACCAGAGGTCTGCTTTGAGTGGGGTGGCAAATGATTGAGGTATTTCTCAAACAGCAAAGAAGTACCTTCTACACTGGCTACTTAATTTTAAAAAAATGATTGTGGTTATCTGAATGCATCTCCTTAATCGTGAAGCTCCTAATAGAGGGCTGTAAAAGCCGGCAGCACAGTATTTTCCACATTATAATTTTCCTGAGGTTCAAACACTGTATTTTCTTACTCAAAGATCTCCTCAAAGTAAAATGTAAATTATAATCCTGATGATGAACCAAGAGCACTATTGGGGTTTATTGCTCTAAAATTCATTTAATTTGATATATCTTTGCTCCTCTGAGAACTAGATAATACAGTATTATAAAAATAAATTTTAAAAAGAATAAATGAAATTTACTTTCAGGTTCTTCTTTGCACAAAGATGTTGCTGTAACTACAATCAGTATCTTAAAATTTCAAATTATTCAAGTATCTCTTTAAACATATGGCTTCATATATTAGGAAAAATTGAAGCAGAATTGTGAAATCTTTCTATCTTCATCTGTAATTCCAAGGCAGTCATTTACAAGTCTTTTTATTTTATTTTATTTTATTTATTTATTTATTTATTTATTTATTTATTTATTTATTTATTTATTTATTTGGACAGGTTCTCATTATGTAGCTCTGACTTCCTTGGAACTCATTCTATATATACCTGGCCTGGCATAGAGCTCTACCTGCCTCTCCCTTTCTTCCTAGGGCTGGGTTAAGGCACGCTCCGCCACACCTGACAGCCATCTTACCACTGTCTCTAACAAATTAGAACTGCAACCTGTAATACTGTTACTTGCATTACAAGTCTGTAAGATTTCTGTGTACTTAAGTGGTAATTTTTTCTAAATAATTCCTGCCCTACATCCCTCTTTCTCCTTCCCCTCCTTCCTTTCCTTCTCTCTTTGTTGAAAACTGTTAAAAGCTCACAAATATGAGGGATATCCACAGGCTCGTTTTTTTAAGAAATTAAATTAAAAGCCTGGCAATCTTTCTTCACATCAAACACTAAGTACATGAACCAATCCCTTTCTAGTGACAAGTTTCTTAAAGTGTCCCCAATGGAAAAGAAGTTCAGCTGCTACAACATAAACATTCCATCAGAGCAGATCCAAAGATATGTCAATCAAACAAACAAGTCTAATTCTCAGATCTAAATTATCCTCATGCTGAACTGATCATTTCAGCAATTCCAAGATCTCACTGTTCTCATTCAGTTTAGAGTTCTCATAAAGTCCAGATTCCTGTTTAGTAAATGCAGCACATGGCTGCATTTAAAAGTTGTTTTTTTTTTTTTAAATTCCACTAACATTCATGTTTATTATTTCAATTATTGTGCTTTCAATACAGTGACAGAGCTGGACATCAGGGTCCATGCTTCCCATGTCCCGGGATCCATTTTTGTAAGATGGTTCTTTMCGAATTTGAGACCATCCGCTAGGTTTCTCCTTTATTTGTTGAAGACCTACAAAATAAGCGGAGAAAATAATTAAGGCAAGATATTCTGAAATGAATATAGTCTTGTTTGAAACATTAAAGTGAGGTAGCACTTACGTGTAATGATTGGATCAATGTCTCTTGTCTGAGTGGCAACATCAGAGGCACACACTTGTCCTATTTGAACTAGCAAAGACATAATATCCTCATACAGTGGAGGAAATGCTCGACAAAAGGAGACCAAACTTGGAAGAGTTGGCATGAAAAATGAGTACCGCTTAGCTTGTGTTAGAACTGGAGGGAAGAAAAGCAGCAGAACTGTTTGTTTTGCAAATATAAATTCAACACAGGCATCCTACACAACATATTATAAATACTATGTTTTGTGCTAGGAAGACTAAGTTCTATAGGATGCTGTCCACTCTAATTTTAACAGCCTGTACTCTACTCATTAGTCATCACCAGGACCACATTTTTATTATAACTCTGTACTATGATAAGTACACGGCTTGCATTATTTCACCCAGTTCTCACAACTGGATCACACCAGTTGTGCATATGAGAAAACTTTAAGTAAACTTTAGAGAAGTTGTAAAAGTTGTTCTAAGGCCCAGTGTGGTTGTGCATGCCTCTAAAAGATCCCAGCCCTCAAGAGGCGGATGCAGGCAGATCTCTGAGTTTGAGAACAGTCTGATCTACACAGTGAGGCCCTGTTTCAAAAACAAAAAAACAAAACAAAAAAAAAAGTTATTCCAATTCCAAGGCTGGGAAGAAAGGAGGTAACTTAGCAGAGTTCTTGCCTAGCATGTGCAAGGCAAGAATCTGAGGTCCTAAGGGAAAAAAATAACAAACGCTTGTTCCAAGTGACGTAACAGTCAGTGGTAACACCAGGACTAAATGCAACATGAACCCTTGGACACTATAAATTACTGTAACATGAGGTGAAAAGAATAGAAAGAAAATGAACAAACTATTGGAAAACACAGAGAAAGGACACAACCTTCTGAAGGACRGAACATACTCATACAATTTTAAAGTAGTTTTCTTTTATAACATTTACTCTACAAACCAGAAGGTGGGTAAAATACAGGGTAAGTTGTGGAAWAGGTTGCAGACTTTAAGGAGATAGCTAATGAATTTATTAATTTATTACTTTTTAGAGACAGGGTTTCTCTGTATAGACCAGGCTGACCTCATCCACTTTCTTCTGCCTCCCAGTGCAGCGATTAAAGGCATAAGCCRCCACCACCCACCTAATTATGACATTTTCAAATATTTTTGTTTCTGGAATTGAACACACTTAGTAATTTCTAATTTGTATTCTAATTCTACAGATATTATTTTCATTTATTGAAAAAGTATTATAACTAATATATAATATGTATTATATTTATTAAATACATATATATATATATATACAAATCACAAGACAAAGGTGTCTATGCTTCTACACTATAAATCATACTTGTAAGTATGAAATTAAAAAAAGAAAAGTAGCTCAAAGGATGGCATAGGTTAAGATAACAGCAACATATACTGTGTCACACTGACTCATTGAAACACAGTGACACATGCCATCCCAGCACTCAGAAGGCGAAGTCAGGAGGATCTGTGAGTTCGAGGCCAGCCTGATTGACATAGTGAGTTCCAGGATAGCCAAGGCCACACAGAAAAATCTTGTCTCAATACAAGCTGCTAAGTCTTAAAGTTCAGAAAATACATATAATAAATGTTCTTAGATACTTTTGTTGATGTTGCTTGGCTACACACCTGTTAGCAAAGTCCCCATAACATTGACAGCTAAGCGAGCCACACTGAGTGACTTTGGTAATGCATACTGGATACACAAGTGAGAAAGCAGCTGTATAGCAAATATCTGGAATACAAAATCCAAATGTTAAATCTTTTGAAAAGTTTAAATCATAAAATTTATAAAATACCTTCTCTAATAGCCACCCTGAAAAGTGATCAAAATTTTCTTTAAGTTTTAAAATGCTCATTACCTGTTTTTCAAGTTCCGGCTGGGCAATAAGCTCCGGTATGAAATCCAAACAGATGTGCATAGATGGGATCCCTGCGACTGTCAGAGGCAGAAGTTCACACGGATAGCCCTGTCTCGGGAGGAAAAGGAGGAGTCAAGGGCAGATGGAAGYCAACGTGAAGCTTCCCTTCCTTTCTATGGAACCTGCTCCAAAGTATATCAGCAATTGAACTTTCCTGATACGTTAGAAAAGAGATAGTGTTTGATAAAGCCAGAAGGTCCTTTCGCAAAGCACCATGATCCTTCTCATTTCCRAATGACCTGTATTAATTTCATATATAAAACCCTCAAGGAAAATTCAAGCATTCACATTATTCTTTGGACACGCACCTGAAAGTGAACAAGTTTGGCAATGTTGGGATCTGCAATGTACATTTGGTGCAGCAGGCAACAGATAAGGCACTGAACTTCTCGAAGGTTACAGAGCAGACTATCTTCTCCTTCCTCTGTTTCTTTCTTTGGAGTGCTGATGGTAATGACACCTTGAGTATTCCTGAGGGAGAGGTCTGAACTGGCACCTTTTGCCTTCTCCTCTTCAGTAGGCAAGCAAATCTCTAAGAGAATCTGGACAGCAGCACTGTCCTACAAGCAGATAAAAAAGTACATGTAAGGAGCCTCAGAGAAGCTGATCTGAAAATGAAATCTGTATTTCCATAAGAACAGAATGGCACAACACCATAAACGTGGTGATTCTTAGAGCAGAAGTGAGCAATTGACAATGCAGAGTATCTCACACCACAAGGTAAAAAACTCCTGATTTATCTAAAACAAGAAACAAACCACTTTTTCCATATAAATAAACATACGCAGGAGACTAGAGGTAGCTTGGTTGTTAAGAACACTGGCTGCTCTTCCAAAGGACCAAGGTTCAATTCCCAGCACTCATATGGCAGCTCACAGCAAAGTGTCCTGTAACTCCAGTCCSAGAGATTCCAGCACCCTCTTCTCACTTCTAAGGCCACTGCATGTCCATGCTGCACAGACATAAATATATAATACCCACACACATAGGATAAAAATAAGCAAGTATCCAGGAGGGGATGGTATACATCTTTAATTCCAGCACATGGGAGGCAAAGGCAGTGAATCTCTGAGTTCAAGGCCAGCCTGGTCTACAGAGTGAATTCTAGGACAGTCAGGRCTACACAGAAAAACCCTTCCTTGAACAAACAAAACAAATGAACAAAAACAGCATATAAATTAGCATCTGGCATACTTCTGAAAGCTCGTATACCACTAGGCAGAAGCACAGACTTCAGTTCATAAATATCTACTGAACAGGTAAGCAAAGCCAATGGCCTCCAAAGCAGACTGTAGTGTTTTTGTGCACTGTGTAAAGATTATCATTGTGTTAATCAAATACTGATTTCTCTGCCCTCATATCTTGTTTCTATCCAGACACAACATTCTTATGTCAAGAATCTCCTGTTTGAAGTAAATTCTTACCATTTTATTCTCTGCCTTGTCAATAAAAGTTGATCACTCAATGGCTGGCAGAAGCAAGAATAGGGCAGGACTTCTGCCAGCCAGAGCAGGAAAGAGAGAAGAGGAAGACAGAGAGCCAGGAGTAAGGAGGAGAGGAGACAACCTGAGAGTTCAGCTGGAGCACAGAAGGCCCTAAATACATTTATTGTGGGGATTTTGGCTGGGAGGGAGCCAGATTCGTTTAGGGGATTAGAATAGATAATTGACTACCCAGATATCGAGGTAAAGTTTAAAAATAACTTTCTTGGGGACCTAGCTAGGATAAAGCAAACAGGCAGCATACTAAGTCACTGCATACATCTATATTACCATTACCACTTACAGCCGGCCTGAGCCTAATTCCCCCACTTCCTNAGAGATTCCAGCACCCTCTTCTCACTTCTAAGGCCACTGCATGTCCATGCTGCACAGACATAAATATATAATACCCACACACATAGGATAAAAATAAGCAAGTATCCAGGAGGGGATGGTATACATCTTTAATTCCAGCACATGGGAGGCAAAGGCAGTGAATCTCTGAGTTCAAGGCCAGCCTGGTCTACAGAGTGAATTCTAGGACAGTCAGGACTACACAGAAAAACCCTTCCTTGAACAAACAAAACAAATGAACAAAAACAGCATATAAATTAGCATCTGGCATACTTCTGAAAGCTCGTATACCACTAGGCAGAAGCACAGACTTCAGTTCATAAATATCTACTGAACAGGTAAGCAAAGCCAATGGCCTCCAAAGCAGACTGTAGTGTTTTTGTGCACTGTGTAAAGATTATCATTGTGTTAATCAAATACTGATTTCTCTGCCCTCATATCTTGTTTCTATCCAGACACAACATTCTTATGTCAAGAATCTCCTGTTTGAAGTAAATTCTTACCATTTTATTCTCTGCCTTGTCAATAAAAGTTGATCACTCAATGGCTGGCAGAAGCAAGAATAGGGCAGGACTTCTGCCAGCCAGAGCAGGAAAGAGAGAAGAGGAAGACAGAGAGCCAGGAGTAAGGAGGAGAGGAGACAACCTGAGAGTTCAGCTGGAGCACAGAAGGCCCTAAATACATTTATTGTGGGGATTTTGGCTGGGAGGGAGCCAGATTCGTTTAGGGGATTAGAATAGATAATTGACTACCCAGATATCGAGGTAAAGTTTAAAAATAACTTTCTTGGGGACCTAGCTAGGATAAAGCAAACAGGCAGCATACTAAGTCACTGCATACATCTATATTACCATTACCACTTACAGCCGGCCTGAGCCTAATTCCCCCACTTCCTYTCACTCTCCTGCTTTCCCCAAGATCCTAGCAGGTGCCTCTCTATTTCCCTCTATTTYACTTTACAGAGCAGGRCTTGAGAGGTGATCTATTTGAGGCTCCTAAATGGAAGGCAGTCTTTATAATTTATAATTATAATATCATATATTCACTTTATAATATCATATTTCACTTTATAATATCATGTATTCACTTATTTTTCTTTGTATAGTCTGTCTTTAACATCCAATTTCTTTTTCTATCATCTCATTAAAAACAAGTAAGCAAAGGTAATATCTCCTTTACCACCAGGTCCCTAGTCTTTGAATAGTATCTGACGCACAGATGTCCAATAAATGTGTCAAGTAAGTGAAGTATAACAAGACTGGTTAAAGGCTTATAATCTGATAAATTATTATTAAAATACATATTACGTTTTCATAATAAGAGTTTACCTGATACTCAGAAGCAAAGATAATATTATTTTAGGTTCTAGAATGAAAGGAACACACAATGTCAACATATACATAAATGTATAGGGACAGTGTGCCATCTACTTATTTAAAACAAACATGCCATTTGATGAAATTTCACTTCAGCAAATTTTACCTGAGCAGCCAGTAATGCATTTTTCAGTTCTTCTCTGGTCACTTCTGGGGCATCAGTCTGTCCAACCAAGCCTACTGTATTATTCGGGGAGGGTCTATCTTGCTCTGCTGTTTCCTTCAGATGAGCACTAAGGTAAGCTTTAGAGGCAAGAAGATACCCATTCAGCATGTGTAATGTAACATCCATTAGTGGGGGACACCTAAACAAAGAAGAAAAAAGTGTATCAGAAAGAATATAAATGTAAAATCAAGCCCCACAAGAACTAGAAACGCATGCTACACGTGAAGAAGGGACGAGGCTGAGTGGACACGGAAGGTCCTCTGGGCAAGAACTGGAGCTGGGCAAGAGCAGCGAAGCTCTGGCTTTGCCACAGCTGTGAGAGTGGATTCTCACTACATCCCTCTATGTTCSCATACTAGTACATATGAAAAGTAACAGGATGAACAAAGAAAAATGGATATTAGTAAAGATTCGAAGACCCCTTCACTCAGCTCCCAATGTTATCTACACAAGTCTAGCTCATTTGAGATCTAAGTCCAYTCGCATCCCCACAGCCACCACTTGCAAATCCTCATTATCATTATGTATGGTGTACAATATTTTTTAAAATCATTAGATGATCACCTGGGAAAAGTAAAATTAAACTGTACAAAGATTAAAAAAAAAAAAAAAAAAAAAAAGGTAAAGCAAAGCCCTAGGGTTAGGCTGCAACTCAGGGGAGGACACGCTGAGCCCAGCTCCAGCACCCAAACATATAAGACTGCAGCACATGTGGAAAGAACTGATATCATTTTCCTTGCGTGTGTGCATGTGTGTTTAAGGTAGAGTCTGTATGTATGTTTAAGGCAGAGTCTTCATAATGAAATGTATTCATCTATATGTTAACTTGATTAAACAAAGAGTCATGGCCCAATCAAATTGATGACTCCTCAGCCTTGGCCTCCTGACTGCTGAGATTACAGGCATGTGCTACCACACATGGCCTTTAATAGTCTTCACACACGTTATAGATGAAGAACTCTTTAAATCAATTAAAAAATACAATAGAAACGTTTTCTGAAAGATTAACAATAACCAATAAATATAAAATAAACAGGGAATATATTCTTCACTTTCTTGTACAATATAAAACAGAAATGTACAAGAAGACATACAACATAAAACTCTGTAACAGAATGGTAATTGGTTGGGCCCTTCTGGATGGCAGGAAAAAAACAGGAATCAAAATTCTTAAAAATTAGTATATTGCATTTGCTGAAATTCTATTTTTAGCAGTCTGATCTAAGAAAATAGCATCTTAGAAAGAAGCACACAGTATAGTATAGAAGGATAATGTAATGATAGTATACAGCATGGCTATAGATGAAAGGATAGAAAACAGCATAAAACATTCAGCCACAGGGGATTGGGTACRCACAGTAGTTTTAAAATGAAGTACTATGTAGCCAATTACTGCTAAAATGCACAGCTACTCACACAAGTGAAGGTTCTCAAGTGAAAAGGTTAAGCTACAAAAACACCACATACATTCTGATAGCATACTCAACAGCTTTCTTAGAAAACTAAATCTCCTGAGGAAATTCAAAGTCATCTACTTCTAAGTAGATCTTTAATACAGATCACTGGTTTACAAATGTATTATTTCAGCCGGTCGTGGTGGCGCACGCCTTTAATCCCAGCACTTGGGAGGCAGAGGCAGGCGGATTTCTGAGTTCGAGGCCAGCCTGGTCTACAGAGTGAGTTCCAGGACAGCAAGAACTACACAGAGAAACCCTGTCTCAAAAAACCAAAACAAACAAACAAACAAACAAAAAACAAACAAAAAAACAARACAAAACAAAACAAAAAACAAATGTATTATTTCTATCAGTGTGGCTCAAGGTAAAGGCACTTGCCAGGAAAGTCCTGTGATCTGGAACCCATAAATGTTGCATGAGTGAAGCAATTCCATTTTTAAATTGGAATTTGAATTGTGTGAAGGTCAGAAGCAGTTGTCATCTGACCTTCACACGTCATGGTATGGCTACCACCCCGCCATACACACGCACACACACAATAACAAATAAAGTTTAAAAACTGAGTAATAGAAATGCCTGTTTTCTAGACTGAACTGCTGGTTTACAGATATTAGCTACTATGTTGTTTATTCTGATGATTCTGTTTCCTATGAAATCTTTATCTTAGAAAATTATATTTAGATTTTTTTTTAGGTTTTATCACTTTGAGAATGCCATCAACTCTAAGATGCCAGTTGCATAAATATATATGCAAGATCAATCCCCCTTTTAAAAGTTTAGTGTGTGTGTGTGTGTGTGTGTGTGTGTGTGTGTGTGTAATATATGTATTTGTTAGTGTAGGTGTGGACACATGCTACTGAGAGTGCACGTGCATGCATGTGCTCACACATGTAGGTTATGTTACATTAGGTTTCATTATGTTACATTATAATCTAACTTATTTTCAAGCCCAGACTGGCTTCACACTTACATAGTTAGTGGCAATGACCCTAAACTCCTGATCTACCAGCTTAGACGTACACAGTGCTGGAATTACAGGCATGTGCCATTATGCAGCGCGACCTGTGAGCAAACCTCCCTGATTCCCAAAGGCTGATCTAAGGTGTCTCTCCTCGAGTGCTCTCCACCTTCACTTTCTGAGACGTGGTCTCACTGAATCAGTCCGTCAATCTACCACACTGGGTGGTCAAGGAGAGCCGGGGCTCCACCTTTCCCCGACCCTCATCAGAGTGGGTGTAAGGTCTGCCGCCACGCCTGGTTTTCACAGGAGTCCTGGGATTAGAACCCTGATCTGGGATTAGAACCTCTATCTTGCCTAACAATCAAGGCTCTCTACAGTCTAACTTATTTTCTCAGTCAAAAGACACACAATTCTCAAAAGTTAACCCTCTACTCCAAAGAGTCTTCTCAAAATACTTTCCATGAGAGTAAACCATGCAGGTATACATCTGTAATCCTAGCCCTCCAGAGGCAAAGGATATCATGAGTTCAGGACTATCCTGGACTACTCAAGTTCCAGGCTAGCCAAGACTAGATAATAAAAGCAGCTCAAAAGAGATAAGATCAATTCACAACTTCCTTGATTATCTCTAATCTCTATCATGCTATTTGATCTTCGGTCATTGTTCTTTGGGTTGGTGGAGGTTATTCTTGTTTACATTTTTTATTCATTTATGTTATATACATGTGTATTTGTGTATATGTTTGAGTATGTGTGTATCAGGTCTACCATGTGTGTCACAAGGGTCAAACTGAGATCATTAGTCTTGGCAGCAGGCACCTATGCCCATTCYGCCATCTCACCAGCCTATTTTTGGTTTGGTTTGGTTTTTTTATAGAGCCATTCAAGTCCAGACTGGCGTCACTCATTACATACTTGGTAGCAATGACCCTAAACTCCTGATCTACTTGCTTAGACTTACAAAGTGCTAGAATTACAGGCATGTGCCATTATGTAACACTACCTGGTTGGGAACCACCATGTAGATACTGAGGACCAAACATGGGTCCTCTACATGAACAACAAGTGGTCTTAATTCTGAGCCATCTCTCCTAGTACTCCACCTACCTACCTTCCTTCCTTCCTTCCTTCCTTCCTTCCTTCCTTCCTTCCTTCCTTTCTTTCTTCCTATTGTTTTGGTTTTGTTTTTCTATGTAGCCCTGGCTGTCCTGGAACTCATTCTGTATACCAGGCTGGCCTCAAACTCAGAAATCCACCTGCCTCTGCCTCCAGAGTGCTAAAATKAAAGGTTAATGATAAAGAACATTAAAGGTAAATAAGTTGAGGGATCTACCTTAATGATCATCGTCTACATGGAGACAGAAGGTAGCTGTATGAAAGTAGTGTGATCATATGCAGATGACTGATGTGCTAAATGGAAAGCACCACCAGGCTTTTTTTTTAAACCTCTATTTTTATATCATGTATATGGGTGTTTTGTCTGCATGCATGTCTGTGTACTACATGTATGCTGTCCTCAGAGGCCACAGCCCTTGGAACTGGAGTTACAGATACTTGTGAGCCATTGGGTGCTAAGAATTGAGTCTGAGTTCCTGGAAGAGCAGCCAGTGCACTTAACCAAGATCCATCTCTCCTATCCACCTGATGCATGTTTTTAATCTCATATCTTGGAAGGTAGAGGCAGGTGATTTTCAGTAAGTATGAAGACAGCCTGGTCTACATAGTGAGTTCCAGGACAGCCAGAGCTATAATATTATGAGATCCCACCTCAAAGAAACAAAAACAAAACAACAAAAAAATTCATTTAGCACATCAGTCATCTGCATAAGACCACACTACTCTCATACAGCTAGATGATGATCATTGAGGTAGACCCCTCAACTTATTTACCTTTAATGTTATTTATCATGACAATTTGAAATTCAAATATTAATGTCTGAGTCAATTTAAGTTCTGCCTTTTGAGTTAAAGGCATTTCAAAATAATTAGCTAGGAACTAGAGACACATGTGGAATCGGAGAAGCTAACACAACGACTGGTACCAAAAGGGTCACAGTTTTAAAGTAAGTGATGGCTTACAATGAATCAGTGTTTTAAAATAATTGTTTCAAGCTGTAGATGGTGACACAACTGTAATCCCAACACTAAATTGGCTGAAGCAGGAAAATTAGGAGTTCATGGTCACCCTCAGCTATACAGCGATACCCTGTTTCAACACAAAACATAATAAAGCAAAACCTTTTTAATGAGCTAGCAGATTAGCTAATGGCCATATTCTTTTCTGTTCTTGATTTTAAGAGACAGAAGGGTCACTACCAATGATTACCAAAGCCAAGAACTCCTTTTCTCTAAAGCCAGATTTCATTATCCATATACTAAATATTACACTGACTATAATTTATGAATATATACAGCTAGGAAAAAGCTGCATAAATTATATTATATATATATATATAAAACAAGAATAAGATATTAAAATGATTTTCTTCAATTTCTTTTTAATTCTCCAAAGTACAGCTCTATTAAAACAAATGAAGTTAAATAGCTTACCTGTGAACCCTTCGGTCACACCTCAAGACAATGAGAGGATCGATCATCAAATCATTCTGGGTGTACTTTTGCTGTCGTATAAACTTTATGGAAGGTTGGAGTGCATTAACCGTCATTACCCACAGCCTGGAGAGGAAACAATGACATATCATAATAGTTATGTTATAACTCACATCTACAGTTATTTGGTTCTTTATATCTTAAAAAAAAAAATGTTATTTTCAAGATTAAAAAAAGAAGAATAAAAAGCAAAGCAGGTATAAAAAAAACTTTGGAGTTTCTTTTTGTTTTTGTTTCTGAGAAAAGCTCCCATGTAGTTCATTCAGGCTGGCCACAAACTCACGATATAGCTAAGGATGACCTGACTTGTGATTTCTCCTGCATCCCCCTCCCGAGTGCTGAGATCACAAGAATGCACCACCATGAGTGGTATTTTTGTGTGTTGAGACATGTTTCAGAGTGTTTGTTGACCTTCTAGAGGACAGGAATTCGGTTCCCTGAACCCAAGTTAGGTGGCTCACAACCACATGTAACTCTAAGCCCCAAAGATCTAGTATCTCTGGCCTCTTCAGACATCTTTACTCACATGCACATATCAACACAAAAATGCATATAATTTAATTTATTCCAGAAAGAAAAGGTTTTAAAAATCAAGACACTACTCACCAGAATTAAAAAACAACAACAACAACAACAAAAATAGCGCCGGGCGGTGGTGGCGCATGCCTGTAATCCCAGCACTTGGGAGGCAGAGGCAGGCGGATTTCTGAGTTCGAGGCCAGCCTGGTCTACAGAGTGAGTTCCAGGACAGCCAGGGCTACACAGAGAAACCCTGTCTCGAAAAACAAAAACACACAAAAAAAAAAAAAAGAAAGAAAGAAAGAAAGAAAGAAAGAAAGAAAGAAAGAAAGAAAGAAAGGAAAGAAGGAAGACATTATGAAGTATAGTTCAGGGACAGCATACTTGACTAGCATGCTCGCAGTCTGAGTGCTATTCCTCTCCATCCAAAAAAGAGAGAGAGAAAAGATAATCAAAGAATACTGCAATACACTGCACAGTTCAACTGTAAATACATAATCATAAGATGAACACTAAATATCACTTTAGCAAAATGATACAACTCTATTAGAAAATAAAGAGAAAGCTTCGCAGGAAGCAAGCAAGACAGACTGCTAAACTTCACAAACCACGTCTAAATTAGAAAATCAAGAGGTCCTACTTGTTGTAAGCCTATTCCTCAGCTATAATGAAGATAATGTAAATGCTAGAATTTTTTGTTTAAGCTGAATAATGGTTTCCTCTGGGTAATCAGACTCTAAAATAGAAAAGTGTGAGGTATTATTATGTGTATTAATTTGATGTAAAGTAAAACTTAAATTTAGGCCAGGTGGTAGTGGCACAAGTCTCCGAGGCAGAGAGAGTAGGATCTCTGAGTTTGAGGCCAGCCTGGCCTACAGAGTGAGTTCTAGGATAGCCAGGGCCACACAGAGAAACCCTGTCTTGAAAAACCAAAACAAACAATCAAACAAAAAAGAACCAACAGCAACAAAAAACTTGAATTTAGAAAGAACAACTATCCACAGTTCCCAGACCACTAAACCAAGCTCTCAGGGAAGTCAGACCAGTGATCTGGTTTCCAGACTGGCCTGGCTGTACTGACACAATCTATGAGCCAGCACCAGCCAACTGATAACCAAAATGGAAGCACACCCTGTTCTCCAAACTTTGCTGCCCCAGAGGGATCTGTCTGTAAAATGTATGCCTTGATCCTGCTACACACCCGCTCAGCTTTAACTGCATAGATTGCAGCCTGGGGATCAGGGTGCAACAGAATTTGGAAGCACATGACGATCCACATCAGTTAGCCACAAACAGCTACACAGAGGAAAACACCTTCAAACACGTTCTCAAATTGCTAATAGTTTTTATTTCTTAAAGTATACTTTTTTCTTTAAAATGTAATAGTTTTTGAGACAAGTCTTACTGTACAGTCCCTGCTGTCCTCACACTTAGCTCTGCCTGTTCTTCCTCCCAAATCCATGCTGAGGTTAAAGGTAAGCACCACTGCACCCCAATGTAGTGTCTTTAGTCATCTTCAGAAAGGAAAACCATTAATGAGAGTGGTCTTGTGAATATTTTTCCAACAACTAGATTCCCTGAGCATTATCAAAGCTATACACTTCTCTAGTCCGAACAGCAGTAGACAGAATTTACCTTCTTGGCATCACAGTATTAAGAACCATCCATAACTTATTGACAGTTTGGAGAATTCTCCGTGGAACCCCAGAATCCAGCAGCTGGTTCATATTGGATGTTAATACTTCTGCATATGGTATAAGTTCACTGGCAGAAAGGAGAGTCAAGTGTTCCATCATCTGCATCACTTGTGTGTGGCTTACAGGGACAGCTGAAAATGCTAAAAACAAAATTTTGCAATCATTCCTAAATCCTGTAATGTTTACCAAGTAGAAGTAAATACTGCTTTCTTAAAACTATGGGCCAAACAAATCATGAAAACAATGGTGTTAAAGTAAAACTTCCACTCACAGCTACATTTTCACTGAAGCTACTACAAAGCCATTAGAAACTTCACGGGTGGCAGGTGGAATGGGATGGCCCAGAGGGTTCGGGCCAGAGAAGCCTGACAGCCTGAGTTCTGTCCCTGCACACACGAAGGATGGGTTCAGCTCCCTCCTGTGGTCCTCTGACTTACATATGTGCAGTGTGCCATGTGCTAGACCCCACACAAACATATACCAAACAAATAAATTAGAATATAATAAAAACAAATGAAAATCCATGAAAGYACAGATGTTATTTCATAAACTTCTTTTAAAAATCCTATTAGTGACACAATAGCTAACCTCATTTTTTGGGTAACTGTGTATGTAGCTTATTAGTTTGGAAGTTTTAGGCTCCTTGACACTTTCCTCTAGGTGTCCCATTATAGGAGATTAGCATCCAGCAGACTGCTGTTATTAAAGATCTAGAATTATCTCTCCACTAGAGTGGACTAATTACATCTGGCTAGCAAGCATAAAAGAAATAACAAATGGGAAAATTAATTCTTTTTGTTGCCATCATAAACAACACGGTATCTCTATACCTAGCCCATGGTAGCTAACCGACTACTTCAAGGGAAACAGACTCATGCATGTACTTCACCCTGGAAAACCAACAGAACCTAAAAGGAATGTGGAGAAAACTCGCCAAAGTTGAAAAGAACAGCGTTTCACTTTGTATCTGGGTTCAAAATCCACATGCCAAAGACAATTGGCTCATAATTCCTTCAGTGGTGTAGGGAAAACAAAGACAATGACCTCAAGAGCTGGGGAGAGAGCTGAGTAGCAGAGCACAGGCCCAGAACACACAAAGGCCCAGGGTTCAGTCTGCAGCTCCAAAGGAAAAAGAGAAAAAGACTTAGAAATAAGAGCAACAACAACAAAAATTCAGGTTGGGTTTGGGTGGGGCGCCAAGGCCAACCCTGTCATTGCAAAGATGAGTAAAGATTATTCAACAACAATCTTTACGCTGATTGTGTAACTGTATTCAGAAGGCTTGTGAACTGAAACGTTTTAATACAGCTAATGAATGCCAAGTCCTATGTAGCCCACACTGTTTGTATTTGGGGATACTAGTCTGGAACACTCCCCATTAATAGCAAGTACACTGCCTTGATCTACTCTATTTATTTCTAACCAGTTTGGGGATTTTTCTAAATCTTTTTCGTGATATAACACAGAATACAAAAATGCTAGAAACATGTCAACTAAATTCCCAGCACAGCAAAGAGATAGTTAAAACTCCTTACCCCAAAGCCACCTGCTTACAGTATGGGATTCCAGTCAGCCAGCCCCACGGTACCACAGCAGTGGGAGGGAGAAGGAGCAGTTACTGTACCTTCCTGCAGTTGCTTCGGAGAGTGGGTTTTGGCATTACTAGTCAAGAGCATTCGCCTTAATAGCGCATCAGTCCCTGTGATCTCCTCTTCACAGATCCAGTCGTCCACAATACACAAATGTGGGTAATTAGTTGCTAGAAGACGTAGTAAAGCTGAATGCAGCCCTAAAACAAGATGGGTCGTTAGCTGGACTCTCAGTTCTCAGGACAGAATCCTCCCACTCTTTATTGTAGCAGCCATAAGGAGCAGAGGTGTGTTTCTCRCCCCACTGGTCCACCCACTCGCATCAGGAGCTAAAGAAACCTACTGTCCATGCATGGTGAAGAAGCCAAGCCCCAGCTGGGGCTCAGCTGTGGTCAGAGCTCTAGCAATGTCCCCTTCTCTAAGTATACACCACATTTTAAGAAGTTCTAGTCAGACCTGGGGCAGAATCCAAGCTTTTCAGAAGGTGGAGGCCACATATAATCCTAAATTCAAGGTCTTGTTTCAGCTACACACTGAGCTCAGGGCCAGCCTTGACAACTTAGTGAGACATCACCTCAAAACAAGGACTGAGGGTATAGATCAATGACAGACAACTTCCTCATGTTGGGGGGGAGGGTGTGTGGGGGGGGCTAAGTTTAATACCAGTGGTCAGGAAAAAAAAAAAACCAATTTTTTTAAATTTAAGGAAAAAAATCTGCGTAGCATTTTAAATAAAAGTCTCCAAGAAAACTAATTCACAGTATGTCAACAAGACTGATTCCTTGTAACAAACCATTCTCAGCTTTCCTCTACTTCATCCCATTGTCTGATGTTCACCGAGAAAGCTGTTTAACACAGCAGTCTTTCAGGAGTTCAGGAGAGGGAAAATAAGCTTCTCAAGTGCTAAGATTTCCATGTCCACCACACCTGACCATCAAGACTGCTTAAAACTGATGTTGTACATTCAAAAAGGCATTATAACAATCAAAAGTGCTACTGAACTTTAAATCACTGAACATATGTACAACTAAAACTACTCCCAACAGACACAGAGAAGTGCAAACCAATCTACATATTATACTCTTTTCAGCTAATTGGCCAGTACTGCCAAATACTGCATCTTTTTTTTTTTTTTTTAAGAAACAGACTACATAAAGCTATAATAAATGTAGCCATCTGGCTAGCCATATCCAATGAAGGTTCATGTTCCTCTTCCAAACCAACCACAGCAAAGAAAGAAGAAAAATCATTACTTCAAAGATAGGAAAACCACACCGTAACCTGAAAGGTAGCTATTAAGAAACATCAAGTTTCTAAAACTCCCACAGGTCTATTTACCAATACTTATAACTGAACTATTATATACATATTAGTATATCAAGGAATATTATGGAACAGTTTCAAATAATAAAATGGATCTTCATGGACTGATATCTCAGCAGAGACAGAGGGCTAAAGATATAGGTCAGTGGTACAGTACTAGCTTAATTCACATACAGCCCTGGGTGCAAACCTCAATGAAAAAAGAAACATGAAAAAAAGGACATAATGTATAATATCATCCGCCTTTTTAAAATATTATGTGAGATTATTAGGTTCAACCATATGAAATTGTTGTTCTCTAGGTCAAAGACAGTCTGCAGCTTTGGACAGCTGCACTGATCAGAGCTCGGCTTTATAGTGTCGTGGGAGTGATGCGCACATGGTAGGCTTACTCTGAAATCGGTACAAGGCTAGCRATCTGAGACAAACTCTCCTGTACGGCAGGCAGCAGCAGTAGACCACTCACAGGGAGCCAGCCATGACTGTGAAGGAAAACAGCCACTGTGCTGAGGTGCACTGCACTGCCGAGGTTCAGTCTTCTGTAGCTTAGAGGAGACAAATAATTTTACCTTTTGTTTTGTTTTGTTTTGTTCTGTTTTTAAGACGGGGTCTCACTATGTAGCTTTGGCTGTCCTAGAACTTACTATGTAGACCAGGCTGCCTTAGCTTGCCAAGTGCTGTGATTAAAGGCTAAGCTACCATACCTGACCATAAGTGCATTTTGAACCTGACATACTGAAGCTTGCAATAGGGTTATATCCAAATAGCCTCCTAATAAGATAAAGGAATTAGCTGTATGTACTGGCAGGCGTCCATGTGTCCTGTGTGGCACGGGGAATGAGCCCAGGGCACCACACATGCCGGGCAGACACTCTACTACCAAGCTGCACCCCAACACTCAAATACCAGCCATCATATCTGGGTCACCCTATATGAAAAGAAATGACTTAAAATTAAAATGAATGTCAAACTGAAAACAACTGGAGTTTTCTAGGGAGTGGTGATCTGTAGGTAATGAGGTAATGGATTTAGAAAGAACGAAAGGCATTTTCAGTCTTCAATTGTTTACATTTATAACAATAAATACTTAACTACAAATTATAGCATAAGTGGTAACATATTTCATGCCAATAAAATCTAGTACAGACAAATGAAAATCAAATACCTCCCAACTCCTGCTGCAGTCCTTGAGCCTGCCGAATAAGAAACTTGATAGGAATCTGGTCCATTAAAGAAGAAGAATATGATTTGGGTTTCCTTTGCATGGAAGCTGTCAGTAAAGACAAAAAGTGTAAAATAAAAGAGTATCAGAAACAAATCTTTTTTAGGTTTTTTTTTTTGATGTTGTTTTGGTTTGGTTTGGTTTGGTTTGGTTTTGGTTTTTCGAGACAGGGTTTTTCTGTGTAGCCCTGGCTGTTCTAGAACTCACTCTGTAGACCAGGCTGGCCTCGAACTCAGAAATCCGCCTGCCTCTGCTTCCCAAGTGCTGGGATTAAAGGTGTGCGCCACTACTGCCTGGCCAGAAACAAACTTTCAAAACAAATGGGAATAAAGATACTGTAAAAGTACTTTTAATTCACTTGATATATGAAAGTATAACAGATAAAAATTAACTACCAAAATAGTGACTATAAAGGAAAAACAAATAATTGGAACAAAATCATGGCAGATATGGTAGATTTTAGTTCAATGAGGAATTCACCGAAGAAACTCAGTGGAGATTTTCCCATATCCACTTAGGAAGTCTGAAGAAGTCATGGACACAGACTTAGAGCTTAATGACCCCAATGTAAATTATAGACCACCACAGGGTGAGAAAAGGGCACGAGAAATGGCCTGTTTCTGGCCTATGAAGAGCACTGGCTRTTCTTCCAGAGGACTGGGATTCAATTCCTAGCACCCATAGGCCGCTCACAACTGTCTCTCATTCCAGAGGAACTGACACCCTCACACAGACACACATGCAGGTAAAACATCAATGTACATAAAATAAAAATAAATCTAAACAATCTTAAGAATAAACAAATAAAATAAAATAAAACAACAGGCATGATATAATCCTAGACACTTGAAACTGCCTCCCTGGTTGGGCATGGTGGTACCTGAGCACCAGTTTACCAAATACCAGACAATGAAACAATGGATCTTGTTCTGTTGGTAACCAAGAAGGACATTTTACACATAACAGGACAGAGTGGAAGAGGTGAGAATGTCTTTTAAGTAACGTGAAGCTGGAGGGTGAGTTAAGCGCCCCAGTACTTTTGGCTACTGAGGAACGGGGCTGCGGCCAGGTCAGGAAGCTCACATCTGTACTTCAAGCACTCACTGGGGAGGTAGAGGCAAGAGGATCAGGCATTCAGACAAACTTCAGCTGGACAGAGGGTTCAAGACCAGCCTCAACAAGAGTGCCTCAAAAACAAAAATGAAATGAAAAATCTGAAACTTTTTATACTAGGAAAGCAGTTTGTTTTGAATTACCTGAAAACAAACTGCCTTGATACAAGTGTGCAACCCTAGGCCCAGTGTTCTGGCTGATTTTGTGTGTCAACTTGACACAGGCTGGAGTTATCACAGAGAAAGGAGCATCATCTGGGGAAGTGCCTCCATGARATCCAGCTGTGGAGCATTTTCTTCATTAGTGATCAAGGGGGGGAGGGTACCTTGAGGGTGGTGCCATCCCTGGGCTGGTATTCTTGGGTTCTATAAGAGAGCAGGCTGAGCAAGCCAGAGGAAGCAAGCCAGTAAGAAACATCCCTCCATGGCCTCTGCATCAGCTCCTGCTTCCTGGTCTGTTTGAGTTCCAGTCCTGACTACCTTTGGGTGATGAACAGCAATGTAGAAATGTAAACTGAATAAACCCTTTCTTCCCCAACTTGCTTCTTGGTCATGATGTTAGTACAGGAATACAAACCCTGACTAAGACACAGTGTTTTAGGTACAAATATTTGAAATATACAAGGAATATTCACATTTTAACTAAGAAGTAAGTAACTAAGAAATTCTTTATTTACTATGCATCTTCTTTAGGCTAGATATTTAAATCAATGGCTTCAAAAACCCCTCTCTGCAGGATACATCTCCCAACAGCAACAGAATAACGTTCCTTTTCATCTTAAAAATTCAGAGCTAGAGAGATGGCGAGGTGGATGAGAGCACCCTCATCACATCACACCCACATCAGTTGACTCACAACCGCCTGTACTCTTACTTCCAGAAAATCAGTGGGCAGCGCACCTGTAGTGTACTTACATATACAGGCACTCACACACACACAAATAGTTACCGCATCACTTATTCCCCATGGCAACTCCCCAAAGTGGTCTCTTCTCATGGTCTACAGCATTGGGTCCTCCAGCTCCCTTCTGAATTCATTACATTTGGTCTTCAACCTACCATTCACTCTACAGCAAACCGACCTCCACATGCTATGTGCAGCCCTTGGCTGAACCCTAGTCCTCAATTTACTTACTCATGTAGGATGATCCAACAGAGCTCAGACAGCAGACCTCACTAAGTCCTCTTTAAAACCTTCTTTGGCATCTAGAACCCCTATCTCCTTGATTGCCTCTATACTCCATTGCTGGGAACCTTTCTAATGTCATAATTTTAAATACCACATATATGCAAAATACATTCAATACAGATATCTACTAGACACACAGCTGCCTCCTCACTGTCCTCACTTCAAAGAACAGACGTCTGCATATCCAAAATGGAACAGCTGATCTCCCACAAACCTAATCGAAGTCCTCTAGGTTCTTTTATTCAACTAACCGTTTTGCGCTATGCCATTGTCCAAAACCTCTACATTAACCTTCTTCTCTTTCAATGAACTAATTCATCTGAAATCTACCCTAGCATCTCACTGCTGTCTATTCATTGGATTTCCATGGATGGGTTCTGACCCACTATTAAGAAGCTACTGGAGAGGCCAGCAGTGGTGACGCACACCTTTAATCCCAGCACTAGGGAGGCAAAGGCAGGCAGATTTCTGAGTTCCAGGCCAGCCTGGTCTACAGAGTGAGTTCTAGGATAGCCAG
>BDUI01000183.1:214771-228404 GCA_002335545.1 Apodemus speciosus
AATCCCAGCACTTGGGAGGCAGAGGCAGGCGGATTTCTGAGTTCAAGGCCAGCCTGGTCTACAGAGTGAGTTCCAGGATAGCCAGGGCTATACAGAAAAACCCTGTCTCGAAAAAAACCAAGACTTTAAGAAACCAAGGGCTCTGATGCATTAATGTGAATAGTGAAACTGGAAACATCTCTATGAAAACTAATCTGATAGAACTCACAAACACTTGGCAGACTCTCACTTGTTTAGGAACTGCTGGCCACAGTTTTATCTTAAACAGACTGAGAACTGTACCAGGATACAGCCTGTGTGACTACCTGTGTTACATTTATATGAGTTTATTCATCTAAGATTTAGAATAAATTAAAAAATCTACATAGGATATTAAAAAAACCATTGAGGACAGCATGGGTTCCAGGGTAGCCTGTCTCAAACAACAACAACAACAACAAAGAAGAAGAAGTCTAAAGAAATGGCTGGGCAGTGGACCGCTCTTGCAGAGGACACTAATTTGGTTCCTAACATCCATGTCAGGTTACTCAAACTCTAGCACCTGAGGCTCCCACTCCCTCTTCTGGATTCTGTGGGCAACTACATAAATGTACACATGCCCACACAGACACACATATACACACAAAATTTGAGTAAATGTAATTCTTATTTTTCTATGAATTCCTGAGTAAAATTTCAAACTAGCAAAGAAATAAAACTACTTAAATGAACACAATGTATTTATTTTTTTCGATAAGAGATTATAGACATACTAGTTTTATACACACACACACACACACACACACACACACACACAGAGAGAGAGTGAGTGAGTTATATAGTTCTATACTATAACTAGCATAGACACACTTTCTTTCAGAAAAAAGATAATTAACAATTACCTTCATCCCCAAAGTGGAGCAGACTAAGTCAATGATAGCACTAAGCTGGTTGCTATGGAAATACATGGCCACCAATAACAACATCTCCCCAAAAGAAGCAGAGACACCTGATGTACTGTTAAAACAGAAGAAAAACTATGAATTACAAGGAGGAAATAAATAAGAAAAACTTCCTCAACTAAGAGGAACAAATGGCCGCTTGCCTTACCTCTCAAAGTAMGCTTCYTCTTTGATCATCCAGCTCAGCCACACGACCATCAGCTGCTCCTGCTCTGGAGTGCTGCGGAGAACACCACGGCGGCACGTGAGCCACGGAGCAGTGAACAGAGTAACCTGGAAGAGGCTTTTCCTATTTTTAAAGACTTATTTATTCTTATTTGACATGTGTAAAGATTCTGCCTGTTTGTGCCATGTGCATGCCTGGGGCCCTCAGATCCCCTGGAACTAGAGTTCCAGATGGTTCTGAGCCACTGGTTGGTTGGTGCTGGGAACTGAACCCAGGTCCTCTGCAAGASCACGAATGTTATTTACCCTGAGCCATCTCTCCAGCACTGAAATTATTTTTTGTAGGAGTTTGTTTTTCCTTCTCTATTTTGAAATACCAACTCAAACTAATGGTTTGCTGAATTGGACCATTAATTATAAATGAGATGAGAACTCAAAGATGGAGGCTTTGGCTTCATTGACTTGAACTGTCAGAACCTCCTTCTCAATTCTTAGTAACTATATATTTGTAAGTTGAAGAGAGTGATATTCCCTCTTATTCCTTGGAAAAACAATGGTCTCTGGGATTAAAATGTTAAAAGAACTATATTAGGAACTAACCAGTTCATTCCTATAGGTAAAGGTTTAAAAAATCTAATGTTGACACGTAAGCATCGAATTTGGTGGTTCAACCTTTAATCCCAGCTCTTGAGAGACAGAAGAAGGCAGATCTCTGTGAATTCAAGACTAACCTGGCTGGGCAGTGGTGGCGCACACCTTTAATCCCAGCACTTGGRAGGCAGAGGCAGGCRGATTTCTGAGTTCGAGGCCAGCCTGGTCTACAGAGTGAGTTCCAGGACAGCCAGGGCTACACAGAGAAACCCTGTCTCAAAAACCAAAGGAAAAAAAAAAAGACTAGCCTGGTCTACATGGTAAGACCCTGTCTCAAAAGAACAAAAACAAACAAAAACKCAAGCTCAAAAAGTCAGAAACCAAGTTCTAAAATCTAACAAATTAATGCATCTTTTAACTCAAATTTAATTTATGGAAATATTTTGGGTAGAACTTTAAATTTTAGACAGAAATTACAACTAATCACAAAAAAGATTATGAGCTCACCATATTTAAAATGGTTATAAAAGTATAACAGTAATAACTATTTTTAAGTTTTCTTTTTCATTCATTCACTTATTTCTTTTGTGAGGACGTGTATAGCACGACATGTGTGGAGAGGTCAGAGGACAACTTGCAGGTCAGTGCTCTCCTTCTCCGTGTGTCCAGGGGATCCAACTTGGGCCCTCAGGCTTGGCGGCCAGTGCCTTTACTCACTAAGTCACCTCACTGACCCAACAGCAATAATAACTCCTTTAGATCAATCATTTAAAACTCAAAGGCACTCTGACTTTAACTTGTGCAAAAAACGTCACGACTCTCTTCTACCTCGCTGCGGAAAACAGAGAACGACTGAACAGTGTGCTTTTCTCACTACTCCAAGCTAAGAAAATCTAAAAGGCCAGTTGTATGTTCAATTAGTTTTCAATCATTTCCACTAAAGCAAGACAGTGCTGTATGGGAGGGTGTCTAGAGGCCTGCCAGACCCAGTGGGAATCCCATCTCGCGTAACGAAGATTAGAGGCAAGGGTTACAAAGGCCTGAAGGACAACCCTGAAGACTCACACAGGAGGACTGAGACAAAGAGACCCCAGGAGAATACACAGCAGCACAGCAGTGCAGGGACATTTCCTACAACTGAAGCTTCAGTTTCTAGTTGGAAAGGACCCACTGGGTGCCTTCAATGATAGATTAATATGAACTTGAACAGGATATGATAATGCTGTATAATCTCAGCATTGGACGGCTGCGGCAAGAGTACTGYAGTCAATTCCAGGCCAGCCAGAAAGACTGTCTTAAATAAACAAACAAAGCAACAAAAAGAGACCAAATATCTACAACTTTTGAAACCATGTGAGAAAGAGCCAAGCCTATATGTTTGCACAGTGACAGAAGAGGCCACACAAAAGGACAAGGAACTGGAATGACTTTAGACAGTGACAACAAAGCAAGAAGTTAGAAGACAAGGAAATGGACACACAGTTTCAGAATCCTCAAAAGAAGTTATTTCCTGCTTAGAATTCTACATGCCATCAAACCATTAGCCAAATGTCAAAATGAAGGCATTTTCAGAAATCCACCCCTATTCTGAAGAATTTGCCTCCCACATGACTGCTTTTTAAAGATGCAAGGTGAAAACCTATTCCTGTACAGCTGTAGAACACCAGGTACAGAGGGACCCAGCCAAGACTGGAGCAAGCAACACGCTCTGGGCAAGATCTCTGAAAAAGATTAAACCAATAGACTGTCTAATGAGTGTGAACAGATCCAGGAGGTTTGGCTGCACCGTGTTTCTTTGCTGTTGGGTTCTGTGTGTCAGGTGAGGTTTCCTTGGTATTTTGATACAAGGTCTTACTATGTAGCATAGGCTAGCCTCAAGCACAGGGCAGTCGTCTCGCCTTGGTCTCCTGTGGACTGGGATTAGAGGCATGAACCACCACAACCAGCAAGATTTGGTTTTGCAGTTTGGAGTTGAACACCAAGAAAATTTAAAACAAAACTGCAGCCAAACCTGATAACCAGAGTTCAATCCTTGAAGCCCACATGGTAGAAGAAATGAGTCCTGCAAGTTGCTCTTTGATCTCCACACATGCACCATAGCACATGCACAGGCATGTACATGTATACACACACACACACACACACACACACACACACACACACACA
This sequence comes from Apodemus speciosus, assembly GCA_002335545.1. NCBI lineage: Eukaryota > Metazoa > Chordata > Mammalia > Rodentia > Muridae > Apodemus > Apodemus speciosus. The sequence continues at coordinate 218,635 of BDUI01000183.1, forward strand.
TCAAATAATGTGCTAACTAAACAAATAATAAAAAAGAATAAACAAGTAAGAAATAAACAAATAATAAATTTTTTTAAAAAATTTTAAAAGTAAAACCCAAAATAACTGGAGAACTAAAAGATATTACCTCCAAAAGTAGAGAAAGAATTACTAGCCTTTAACAATGTTCAGAAGAAACGGTTGCAAAGACTAATAAAATGGCTAGCATTCAGTAGACACTGATACCTTTTTATTGGCCAGTTTCTGTGTGACTTTTAATAACATGCTATTGCCTTTTCTGGTGGCAACACTCACTAGTTGCTAGGCGGACAAGGCACAGTGGCTTGAACACACAGTACCTGACAAGTGTGGAGAAGGCCAGCAGCATGCAGAAGGACAGGGAAACGAAGCGAACCCCGGCGGGCGTGGCAGGAGGCCGGCTGGTCATCAGCTGCAGCAGCTGCTCAGCCTCCTCTTCAGTCGGTCTAAAGGAAAACAAAATGTGTTTGTTTGCTTGTTTTTAGTTCATTAAGGAAACAAGCAGATTTTCCGACATTTTAACCTTCATGTACAAACTTTTTAACCTCACTATAAAAAAAATACATCCAACTACTTATACTTACTTTGCGTGTATGTGCACATGCATAGGCATGTGTTGTGCTATGTGTGCTGTGTATGGGTTGTGGGTGGTAGTGCACGGTGCTCATGAACGCATGGGTGTTCGTGTCTGCGTATGCATGCAGGGCAGAGGAAAGCGCTCAGGCTCACTGCCCCAGGCAGAAGCTAGCTGCTCCCGCTAGGTTTGCTGGCCACAAGCTTTATCTCTGCTTCACGGTCACATGAGGTGATGTCACACACCTGTTCAACCATGCTCAGTTTCTTAAATGAGTGCTGGAGATTTAAACTCTAAGTCCACCATGACTGTAGAGTGAGCATTTAAAAAAAAAAAAAGACTTATTTATTTTATGTATGTGAGTACACTGCCAGTCTCTTCAGACACACCAAAAGAGGGAGGGCATCAGATCCCATTACAGATGGTTGTGAGCCACCATGGGTTGCTGGGATATGAACTCAGGACCTCAGGAAGAGCAGTCAGTACTCTTAACCACTGGGCCATCTCTCCTGCCCTAGAGCGAGCATTCTTAACCCTGAGCCATTACCCCCAATCCCAACCCCTTCATCTTTATTGGTCAATTATCTCTTTTCAATTGTCTCCTTTTTAAATGGCATATGATTTACCACAGAGAATGGGAAGTTGAATTACTTTGTTATCTATGCAAAAACCAAATTAACAAATAATCAGGGTTCTGTGATCAACAAACATTCAAGGAAGTAATAGCAGAGGTCCTAGACATGACAAGCACCAAGCACATATTACTTATGTGTCATCATGTGTTCTAAAAAACTCACAGCAATTTGTAGTTATGGGGTTAATGGGTTGTAATGACTTAAATTTGAACCAAACCAATGGGCCAGCACTTGCTTAACTAAACTGTCAGACATGAAAGGCACATGAGCTGGAGACACACACAGGAATGTTCAGATACCAGATGAGGACCTTATTTAAAAGGGTTTGGTACAGTAACTTAGAAACCTTGTGTTCCTGTCAATGCTAAAGGATTTCCTTCAAGTGGGGCTCAGGATGGCAGTGGATCACTCACAGGTTATTCTCGAGTGTCTTCTCTGTGGTAAAATCACAGGACCTTAACACTGGGATTAAAAATTTAGAAACTACTCTTGTCCCTCTGATATTTGCATAATTCTATTTGTAACCAGACCACATTAGATCAAAATATTCCTTAATGACAGTTGGCTTTAATACCTTCAATCTTGATAAAAGAGTAAAATTAAGACCTAAACCCTCTTATGAAGGCCTTTGGTCCACTTCCTTGAGATTAGAATCAAGAAGAAAAAGATAAAGAAGGAAATATCAGATTGAGTACTTGAGTCCAGCAATCCCCATCAAGGCACAGTACAGACGTAAGAGCGCGCTGGCTTTCACAACGTGCTCTTCTTTGAGGCCCGAGTACACCGACACAGTAGGCTCCATCTCCACATCGGCTTCCTCCACAATACGGGTACTCCTCACTGTAGGGAGAATGCCCATCAACTCCAAAAGAAGCTGCCTTCTCATCTGCCAAAGCACGGAACCGCTGGTCTCCCTTTTTCTCTGTAAGAAGTGTGAATTGGCAAAGAATGAGAGCATGGAGCCATTACTGAATTAAAAGGAAGCTGAACAGATCTGTTCATATGAGCATTTACAGTTGACCCAACATGAGGAGCCTCTTGTAACTGCAGTTCTGTTTTAACAAGTCAAGAAAACTCAAAATTTACTCCTCTACTCATCCCAGTTTGCACTGATTGCAGAGGAAAAGCTACATTTATGCAAATTAGGTTATGAATAATAATTAAATGGCACTTTAGCTGAGTGTGGCAGTCCACTCTTGTAAATCTCATCACTCTAGAGACAGAGGCAGGAGAGCTGCTGGAGGCCAGGCCAGTCTACATGGCACATTCCAGTAGAGACAGGGCTACAGAACAAAAACTTGTTTAAAAACTTGAAAGTAAGGCTTGCAGATGGCTCTGGATGGCTCAGCAGTTGCTCTGGCAGAGGACTTGGGTTCGATTCCCAGCACCTACACTGTACTTCCAATCCCTAAGGCAGTAAGTACAACAAGCACATTTTTGGAGAACCTGAAAACCTCAGTCTTAAGCTCTAGCTCTACCACTAATTATGTGCTTCGCGGTACAACAGTTAACATCTCTGAACCCCAAGTTCCTTCTTGACAAGGAAATAAACAGTGGTATTTATTGTATGCTTTAGAGATGCTGTGATCAAGAGGAAGCACCAGCCCAGCTCTCCAGGACAGGGGTGTTTTAGTCGTCAGTCATGCTTCAAGTCTAACGCTGTACTAGACAAGTGGCAAGCACTCAATGCTTACCAAGAAACCAGCAAACAAAGAAAGATCATACACAAGAGCAGAATGCTAAACCACAAACACGGAGACATTCCCTTAGCCAGGTATGGGGGCTGATAACTTTAATTGGAACTTAGTATCCTTAAGACTGCAGTCAAGGAAAGTATCATAAGCACGCCTGAACAGCAATGTTAAATTCCAAGAAGAAATGTGTGTGGTGCGCAAAGGACTCGGAGTAACAGGAGGAGCGCACAGACCGCTCGGCCCAGGCTCCACACCTGTCACACAGACATGTGCGGTCCCTTTGCTTTTAAAATGCAAAGCAATGGACTGTAAAGAAAGTAAGACTTTGAATGTAGAATGATGTGATACCTTGGCACAAAACTAGTTTCTAACCTTTTTGCAGGCTACCCTGTTTCAATCTAAACTGTTAAAGTCAGTCTGCACTAGCAAATTCTACTCAGAAGCACTGAAAAAGTGTTCTACAAAAACTAAAGTATTCTGCAAAGGTAAAACATGGTGGAGCTGGGGGGTGGTGGCGCACACCTTTAATCCCAGCACTCAGGAGRCAGAGGCAGGCGGATCTATGAGTTCAAGGCCAGCCTGATCCATGGAGTGAGTTCCAGGACAGCCAGGACCACAGAGGGAAACCTGTCTCAAAAAACAAGCAAATAAATAAATAAATGGAAAAGAAAAGGGAAGAAAAGAAAAGGGAAGAAAAGAAAAGAAAAGAAAAGAAAAGAAAAGAAAACAAAAGAAAAGAAAAGAAAAGAGAGAAAAACCACGTTGAGCAGGGAAGAATGCCGGTGATAGAGGCCACGCCTGCAGTCAATGCCAGCCCACACGAGGATCCCCTCAGACTCAGACTGGGTCAGCCTAGGCTACCACACTCCAGAACAGCCTAGGCAACAAAGAAAGAGCCTATATCACACACACACACACACACACACACACACACACACACACACAAAGAAAAGGAACCTTGGGAGTGTTATGCTTCTATAACCATTATCTATTTTTAGGATTTTGTTTTGTTTGTGATCTGGGTTTACACTTGTTGGCAAAGCACTCTGAGTTCTAGCCCCTGTGCTCTAGAGACACTGAACCCTTCAACTGCCTGTTCCTCCTTTTTCCTGTAAACTGGTGATGTACACACATCAGCTATATGTGTAACAAATAGAGACAAATGCTAGGTGTCTTCCAGCTCCCCACTTTATTTTTAAAGATGTATTTACCTTTTATTTATTTGCCTGTGTGTACATACGTATGTAGGAAAGGGAGGCTGCAGAGGGCACCAGATCCTCTGGAAGCAGAGTTACAGATGGCTATGAGCTGCCCAGTATGGGTGCTGAGAATAGAACTTGTGTCCTCCAGAAAAGCAGGAAGTGCTCCTAACCACTGGGCCACCCTTCCAGCTGCCCCACCTTATGTTTTTAGACTGAACCTGAAACACAACATTCCAGCTACACCAGCTGACAGGAAGCCTCCAGGACATATCAGCTCCCCCGACACTGGAATTACAGACAACAGCTACCTCGCTCTGCTTTTACATAGTTACTAGGGTTCTAAAGACAAGTCCTTATGTTTATATAGCAAGCATTTTACCTACTGAGTCTCCAGCCCTATACTGTAAATGTTCAGAACTGTATCTAAAAAATGAATAAATACAAACTTTGATATATATATTTAACACAGCGACATACATACATATATTAAATTACAGAATATAACTTACTTTGATGATCTTCTATAAGAGTTCTCAAAAGCCTAACATAGGAACCATGAGCATCCCCAAATTCTTTCAGGGGTCTAGAAACTCCAAATTCCTATTGAGACAGTGCCTTTTCCCTCCCATTCTTACCAGGGTACAGTACATTCTCCAAAGACTTCTGCTAAACTAGACTTTGAAGAGATTTAAAAAACTGTAAAGTAGTACTACTATTTCACTAGTTTGGTTTTTTTTTAAACACTTGTATTTTTTAAAAATGTAATGTTTCCTAAGCATGGCGGGACATACCTATGTATGTTCTTTGTAGTCAGGAGGCTTAGGCACAAGTCTAAGGAAGAATTGAGGGCCAGCCTTGACTAAATACCAAGACCGAGATCAAAAGTTATCTCTCTCTCTCTCTCTCTCTCTCTCTCTCTCTCTCTCTCCCTGATTATATTTAATTGAGCTTTTTTTATTTTTAATAAAATGAGTATTTCAAAATTTTTAATTTCTAATTGGAAAATAAAAAAGACAAAAGCCATATAAATGTATGGCTTTCATATGCTTTATTTATTTATTTAAATGTAAGGAGGCTCCTAAAATAAAGTCTGACAACCACTGGTAAAAGATCTTTTCTTTCCTTTGTTTCCCCCTTCCCACCATGGCTTTTATTTGTTTTTTGTTTTTGTTTCTTTTTGTAGACACAGTCTCTCTATGTAGCCTTGGCTGGCCTAGAAGTTAATATATAGACCAAGCTGGCCTCAAATTCATAGAGATCCACTTGTCTCCTACTGCAGGCCCTGAGATAAAGGTGTGTGCCAGCATGCCTGACTCCCATGCAATCATGGTAATCCTCCTGCCTCAGTCTTCCAAGTACAGGGATTACTGTATGAGCCACCAAGCCTGGATAACAAGATCCTTCTTAATAACTGACCCTGAGGACTGAGTCTTCCCTACACGCATGCTTGACTCTCACCTGTTGTCCATTTCGAATGAAGGTTCCAAACCAAGTCCTGACTTTTGCATTTGTTCCAAGAAGCAAGCCACTAACAAAGCAAACCAAGTCGCTCACTCCATCTTCACAAGCTTCAGTTTTAGTATGATCCAATGTCAAAGCTACTCCAAGGCCTGGCAAGTGACATTCTTCCACCTAACACAGCAGAGAAAAATAAGTTAAACTCAATACAATAAGGGAAGGTCTAGGACATTTCACAACTTAATGCCTCAAGTTCAGAGGAAGAAGAGCTCACAAAACATAAGACCCAAGAGACGAGGCAGCACACTCAGCATATGAGTAAAATTCCCACTTTCTAAAGGATTCTCAAACAATCTTAAGAAAAATCCTACTATAAAGAATGCTGTCCCAAAGAGACAAGAGACTCTCTTACCACCATGCCCCGGACCTTCAGGGCCTGAGATGGATTCATTCTGCATAAGAAGCGTAAGGCATCTGTCCTGCGCCTGCCTCCGAGACTTTCTTCATCCTGCCGTTCTCCGTTTTTGATCAGGCCCCTACAAACTATTATTTAAGAGCCTCTATTACTTTAAGCTTTGTCAAGCGTTTCTAAGTAAGGTGTTACAAACCACCTCTTCATTCTAGAAAATCAACCATGCATGCAGCTTAAACAGTGGAGAGGAAGACACTGGGAGCTTGACAGTCTTTCAACAGATACCAAGTCGAGGAACAAAGGACTGGAACAGTCCTTAGCGAGTAAGGACCTGGAGGCAGCGCCCAGTCCAGCTGCTCCTGTTAACCCACACCTGAATGTGCTCACGCAGCACACCGCACACCTCTACCACAGCACTAGGGGGCTGGAGGGAGGTCTCCAGTTGGAGGCCAGCCCGGACAGTGCAGCAAGATCCAGGCAAACCGGAGCTGAAAAGGGGTTCAGTGTCACAAGGAAAACAACAACGACAACAACAACAACAACAAAATGAGGGCTGAGCTCAGCAGAAGAGCACCTGGCTAACACTGATGAAGCTCTGCAATCAATTCTGAGAAAACAACACAGCAATTAGCGAAGCCTAGTAACAAGGCTGTAATCTGAGCTACTCCACAGTCTGAGGCTCACAAGTCTAAAGATCACAAGTTCAAAGCCCACTCGAGCAACAAAGTGAGTTCAAGTCTAGCCTGGACAACTTAGTGAGCCCGCCTCAGAATGAAGAGTTAAAAGAGAGACGGAGGAGCAACAGGGCAAAGGGCTTGCCAGGCCAGGCCAAAGCACTGTGCTCAATCCCCACTACTGAAAAGAAAAGTTATTTTACTTTTAAAATAAATTTTATCAGAATAAAAGTTTTTTCCTGACAAAATCCTGGGGAAAATTGTTGCCAAGAAATCTACCCTCCAAAGCTCAATCTCAAACACACATAAATAAAAACAACATAAAAATAAATGTAAGTAATCTATATATTACAAGAAACGAAGGTGCTCAATGAAGAGCACCAAAAATACTAAGTATGCAAATTAAGCTTTTTCCGTTTTAAAAAGGACTTAAAAATCAGCTGGGCATGGCAGCACACACATGGAGTGCAGAGGTCACCCAGGCTACACAGTGAGACGCTGCTGAAAACAGTCAGACATGGGTGCTGGTCAAGTGGCTCAGCAAGACAAGATGCTTAGCACCAAGCCCTACCACAGGAGCTGAGGCAGGAGACAGTCACCTCATGAAAGGTGTCCTCTGGCCTCACATGCACACCCATATGCAAACACACACAAACTAAACAAGGAAATAAATCAGGAAAAAAGAATTAAATAGTTAAAATAAAAGCAGTAAGAATGTTATTTGGACTTATAATACAMATCAATTAAATATATGATAAAAAAATGATACAAAGGAAAGAAGAGATAAAACTAAGATAGCATGCCTAACCACCACAATAATTGCATTAAATGGCTGATATAACTTATCTACGCACTTTGATTAAAAGACAGACTGGTCTGGGTATAGCTTAGGCACTGGGTCCCACCCTGGCCCCGAAGGGAGGGAGACATAGCACTGAGCATGGTGCCATTCACCTGTTAACACCAGCCCCACTCAGAAGGCAGAGGCAAAAGAATCACAGGTTCAAGGACAGCTAAGATAACAGAGCAAGACAGAAAGAAAGAAGAGAAGAGAAGAGAAGAGAAGAGAAGAGAAAAAAGAAAAGAAAAGAAAAGAAAAGAAAAGAAAAGAAAAGAAAAGACAGAGGCCCCAAATGTGCAAAATCAAAGTTTTCCAATATTTCATTCTTAAATTATATTTACCTTCATTGAAACTGTCAGGAACATTGGCTACCAAGAGACACAAGAACCAGGCCCCGTTTCTCACATGGAGCAAGGCTTCAGCTACGTCGACTATAGGAAGCAAGGAGGGGAGCTCTGGAAGGAAAAGAGCCACTGTCACTATTCAGTCGGGACCCTCCAGTGCTGTACGTTCTACAGCCAGACATCTCGAAGATGTCACCAAACTGCACCTCACTGAAGGACTAGCTCCTCAGCCGCACTAAGTACACTTCAGTCACCCACAGTGACCACGTGAGGCCGGGGAGGGGGACTACTGACTCGACAGCACACCCGGAACACAGCACATGCTTCCTAGAATAGTGCTGGTCTAAAAAGCTATTTTAATAAAATCTTTACATTTCTATATTTTGTTTTTATTTTACCATATATACCTATTAAAAGGAATCTGGAAAAGCAAAACAGGTACATATGGAAATGTATGTTAGTTCTAATAATATATATATGTATTTAATATATTTATAATAGTAAACATATTTAATATCTAATTTTAATCCCTTATTAGTTTTAATATTAACTAAAACAGAGATTTTATTTATTCCCCTCTCCCTTTGCTTTTTGATCCAACATATTATGAACATTTATGAACTCACTAAAGTCATAAATCATTAAATGAAACGCACACTGGAGCCGGGCGGTGGTGGCGCACGCCTGTAATCCCAGCACTTGGGAGGCAGAGGCAGGTAGATTTCTGAGTTCGAGGCCAGCCTGGTCTACAGAGTGAGTTCCAGGACAGCCAGGGCTACACAGAAAAACCCTGTCTTGAAAAAAACCAAAAAAAAGAAAAGAAAAGAAAAAGAAAAAGAAAAAGAAAAGAAATGCACACTGGTAATGTGGATATAACATGGTGTATTATACCAATAGTAGAAGTCGAGGAGTCTCTGCTCTAATGCTAGTCATTTTTAATTCAAACTTTTTCGAAAGAAGTGACACGCATGCTGGCGTCTATGTGAGGCTGCTAGGTCCCGAGCTTCCCATCTCTCCAACCCTTTAATTTAAAATTTTAAGACATTTTTAGTAAATAACTTTTATATTTTTAAGTTTTTTGGGGGAAGAAGCACTGTTATTTGAGACATCATCTCACTCCGAAGACTAAGATGGTTTGGATTTTGACACAATATTCCTGTCTTAGTGTCCCAAATGCTGGACCACACCCCGTTTTTAAGGCTGCAGAGACAATACTGCTCTTGCAAAGGACCTGAGCCCCGGCATCCCCATCAGGCAGCTTACAMCTGCCTGTACTTGTAGTCTCAGGACACCCAGTGCACACCCGCAGTCTCAGGACGCCCAGTGCACACCCGCAGTCTCAGGACGCCCAGTGCACACCCACAGACACACACAGCTCTGCAGGCTGAGGAGTCACAGTGACACCTCCCTAGACACCCTATCTGTATCTGAGATGCATCTTGGCAATCAGTCAGTAAAGTACCTGCTTGTAGGATACAAAGTACATCTGCAGCCTCCTCCAAGTACACTGCACTCTCAAAGAGCTCGGAAGACTTGAAAAAAAACTCTCCACTGCACTCTGACACCTTAGTGAAAAGAGGGAAGCATGAAGAAAGAACAAGTGAGTCTACATAAATTGTAATTGTTTTGGTTTTGAGCTTACAAACCATGACTTTATGCTGCTGTTGAGATAGGGTCTCACTATGTAGCTATGGCTGGACTGAACTCAATAGAGAAGACCAGGCTAGCCTTGAATCTATTGACCTAAGATGGCATAGAACAGACGATCTCATCCTGGCCTCTCTCCTGCTGGGATTGACGGTGTGCTCTCCCGCACCAGCCTCATAACCATGAGGCTTACCCTCACGCTGGAGCACGCTGTTACCCTCACGCTGGAGCACGCTGTTACCCTCACGCTGGAGCACGCTGTTACCCTCAC
>BDUI01000183.1:272784-288677 GCA_002335545.1 Apodemus speciosus
AAAATTATCAGATATACTGTACTTTATACAAAAATCAACAATACTATATTTTTTACTTAAAACTGAATTAAAAGGGTAGATCTCAGGTTAAATGTTTGTACCACAATATAGTACTAGGGAAAAAAAGGACAAATTACCTTATTTTAAAATGAGTAAAGCACATGAACAAAGACAAAAAAAAAGTATGTTTGATCTCTTAAAAGAAAGTAACCTGAATACTAAAAAAATAATTGCAGCACTACATTCTAGGTACTGTCTATACTAATTTTCACAAACACTATATATTGCCAGGCACTGTTATTAAACTCATTTTAAACATAAGGAACAGGATGGGAAAGGTAAACAATTTATCCAGCATCATAAAAGAAGTCACTGTAGGAATCTGAATCCAGGAAATCCACTCTCAGCCTGATAATCTATGGCAAGTCTGAGATAGCACATATTTATCTGATTGAGTTTAAATTGAAACTGCTGGGTATAATTCAGTAATATAAATTTTAAACTACACATATGATTTAAGCCAAGCAAACAAATCACTGAAAGTAGTTGGAATGATGGAATATGGATAGAATGATGGAAAATGATGGAAATACTTTATATGTCTATAGATAATATATTGATAAAATACATACAGAAATAATCTTCAAAATCAGGTGCAGAAATAAATCTGTTCTAGTTTTGAGAAAAATGTAAAGTTTATACTAAAAAGTATCAATAACTTGAACTTTTCATAAATTATCAATTTATATGACATTTAAATCATTCAGCCATTAATAAAAACAAAAAATATAAGGAATCTACTGCTGTATACAATGCATTATGAAACCACAGAGAACTTTTAATGCTAAAAGCTATTATTCCAGAGCTGGGAGTATGGTTTGGTGCCTACTGTGTGTGAGGCACTGGTCCAATCCCAGTACTATACAAAACMCAACCAGCTATGATGCAAAAATACTTAAGTGCTACTGCAGAAACAGTATTTCAACCATCTGAGACTCTCCTCCTTACACGTGAGCACAAGTCAGCACACACCTACTAAGTGTTCACTGACTGCTTGTCATACCTGCAAATTTCTATATTTGCCCAAACTTATTATGTGGAAAATCTTGTGTTTTTAAAAAAGTATTAGCCTCTATTATCTGACTGCAATCTTTCATCTCATTCAATTTAGAACTGAAGTTATTTGGGGATTTTACAAAAACCATCACCCTTCCTTCAGATAAAGTCATACTGGATACCAAGCATGTACAGACAGTGCGGCTACTCATACTGACGTGAGAGTAAAGAACCCAGGAAACCTAAATGCTACAAATGCAGAAAGGTGGGCTAGAATTAGAACTGGGCCATAGTATCCTACAATATTTAAGAACTAATGTGCCGGGCGTGGTGGCGCACGCCTTTAGTCCCAGCACTCGGGAGGCAGAGGCAGGCGGATTTCTGAGTTCCAGGCCAGCCTGGTCTACAGAGTGAGTTCCAGGACAGCCAGGGCTACACAGAGAAACCCTGTCTTGAAAAAGCCAAAAAAAAAAAAAAGAACTAATGTACTTATTCAAGTTGGGCATATACCTGAGAACAGACTTATACCAGTCATTATCTAGTACAATATACAACTTACCATAAGAGCCTCGGCCAGCCATTTTATGAAATTGTTGCCATGTGAGAGGACCTTGAACCCCCCAAGGCCTCACTGTCCTTTTTTTCTGAATAGCATCTTGAAGAACTGGCTGAAGAGAAAGGAGCATCCGAAGTATATCCTGTGAACACTGCACATTCGCATCTACAATCATTAAAAACAGTGAGTAGTAATTGCTTTTGGGTGACACAAACTTTAGAGTTAAGAAGAAATACACCAGAGGTATTTTAAGTGTTCATTGTAAAGAAATCTAAACATTTGCATACACAGAAAACTATATAAAACCTTTCAGAAGTAAGATGTAGTGGTACAGATCTATAATCCCTGAATTCAGACAGACAGATTGATTGAGAGAGAAAGGAAGGGGTGGGGGGCTGGTGGGCAGGCAGAAGCAGGTGGGATCTCTGAGTCTGAGGCCAGCCCGATCTGAAGAGTAAGATGTACCTGCTTCTGCCTCCACCTCCCAAGTTCTGGGATTGAAGGCATGAACYACCATGGCTGGCTGTGAAAATATTTTCAAACCACAAACTAATAAAGGATTTTCATTCACAGTTCATAAAGAATTCTTACAGATCAGTAATTTAAAAAACAAGAACGAAATACGGAGTTTAAAAAAACAAAAAGTCAAATTTTAAAACTGGTGAAGCTGAAGGCTCACAAACCCCAGGCGGGGATGCAAAACAAGATGCCTCCTCTTCATACTCAACACTTCAGTCCCACTCCCCAGTAAAGCAAGGATCTTAAGAAGCTTTTCTCCTAAGATACACAAATGCTATCTATGAAAAGACACCGAACATCATTCAGTATTAGGGGAATTCAAAGACAAACCACAAAAAAACACTTCATAACTGCCAGGATGTCTTCAATAAAAAATAGATTGCAAGTATTGGTGTGGTTTTGGAGAAAGTGGAACCATCTAATGTTAGAATTTAGAATAGTGCAGATGCTTTGAAAAACATTAGTTCCATGACCCAGGAAATCTATCTAAATATGATGGAAACACAAGCATAAAATCGTACACACGTGTGCACAGAAGCCAAAGCGCATACAATTAAAATGTCCAATTTGAAGATTTTGAAAAAGGTATACCACTATATGACAATGGACTACTGTGTCATTAAAGTATATGCTTACAACTCTGAAAACAATTCTGGGCAGAAGGGAAAAGTCATGGGTTGAAGACATGGCTCACAAATTAAGAGCACTGGCTGCTTTTCCAGAGAACCCAGGTTCTATTCCCAACACCCACATGGAAGCTGACAACTGTCTGTAACTCCAGTTCCAGAGGACTCAACACCCTCATATAGACATATATGAGGGCAAAACACCAATGAACATAAAATAAAAATAAAAATAAATTTTAAAGGAAGCCACAGAAGGCCAGATATTGTACTATTCAAAATGATGCCCCCAAATTCCCAACTATACAGACAGAACCCTAACTAGGCTAATTAATGGTTAGTTAACTACTAGAGAGGGATGGGTAAAAAAAGCAAATAACTACTAAGTATGGGTTATTACTTTTGGAGTGACACAAATGTTCCAAAATTGTTTGTACAAATGGTTACAACAACTGTAAATACAGTTGACTGCGTATTTTATATAGAAGAATCATATGGTATGTTTATAAAAGTTTTTCTTATGTGATCAGGAGGTGCTGGGACAGTGAAAATGGGAAAATTAGAAGCAATTTTTTTATCTTAAACAATAAGTTGCCATTTAAATATACAAACTATTCTATAGATTTTTTTTTTTTTTGTTCTCTTCTGCAGTAATAAGGATTAAATCCAGGACAACATATGTCAGTCAACTGCTCTGCCCCAAACTACATTCTCAACCTACTTCATAAGACTTTTAAATTAATTTGAATAAATATTCATATTCAACTATTTTCACTGTTGGAAATATAGATACCCTTACACAGAACTTGCATGGGGTATACTTAAGGGATATCAATCAACAAATTCTACTGCAAGCATGAGAAAGAAATACGCAGAACATAACACAGTTATGTTTAACTCTAACAAGAGTTTAAGGAGACAAGAAAGAACCCAGGTTAAATCTGAGGGAGAAGGTATCCAAGGCAGACGGCACAATGCACAGGCCCTGGTGCACAGGGCCTGATTCTGTAGATATATACTATAGACTCAAAAGTGTTACACGTTCATCAGAGTGCAAATGTGCACCAAGTAAAACTTACGTGTTTATCTGGCAAAGATGTAGTCCCAATAAATGAACAGGAAAGAGCGCCCTGAAACTATCTGCTGCTGTGAGTGAGTAGCAATGTGCCAGGCACTCACTGATTTGGCTTTAACTGGCTCTTGCCTGCAGTATAATGAATTAGGTGAATCATGATATTGTCATAAATAATAATGAGCCCATGTGTGATCCTCTTGCTTTATTTCACAAATTACTTTTAATATCATGATGAAAATAATTATGAGTTATGATCTCATTGCCAAAAAAAAAACTGTTTTTGTTGAGACAGAATCTCACTATAAAGTACTAGCTGTCCTGAAACTCAGAGATCCACCTGTCTCTGTCTCCTGAGTGCTGGGATTAAAAATATGCACCACCATGCCCAGGAAGTATTGCACTTCCTCACAGTCTATTAAATGTCTCTTGTTCTATTCCCTGCTCCTTTTCATACATGTGTAAATTTCGAGAAATAACCAGCACCCTGAGTTGTATGTGCAAATGAAAACATTGTAGGCCTAAATAAGATTGTATGGAGACTAGACACCTAGGACTTGGCCTAGGTTAGTAGACAGAGGCAAAAAGCTTCAGAGACTACATCAGGGGAATAAATAAGTTACTTTTATGCCTGGGTTCAACTCTCTCTCTCTCTCTCTCTCTCTCTCTCTCTCTCTCTCTCTCACACACACACACACACACACACACACACACACACACAGTCTACAGATAAAGAAATATATTACTTTTTCTAAGACATCATTAGTAATGGGTGACAAAACTGATTCCTATCTCCAGAGTTTACTTTAGAAGACCATGGGAGAATCTGCAAATGTGCATTTCTAACAAAGTGGTACTGCGTGAACCTGCTAATGTRTGAATTAAGACATCAGCACCAAATGACCCTGTCAGTGTCTCCTACTGCTCTCACCTACAACTATAAAAGAAATCTCTAAGAATTTCTTTCAGTCTTTTTTTTTTTTTTTTTTTTTTTGGTTTTTTTGAGACAGGGTTTCTCTGTATAGTCCTGGCTGTCCTGGAACTCACTCTGTAGAMTAGGCTGGCCTCGAACTCAGAAATCCGCCTGCCTCTGCCTCCCAAGTGCTGGGATTAAAGGCGTGCACCACCACCGCCCGGCTCTTTCAGTCTTCTTGTCCAAAGGAATACCATCTTTTCTTCTTATTGCAATGGACATGTTCCTATATAAAAGTCTATATACACCTCTACTTGGAATGTATTCTATTATCCCTAACGTATTTAATGACTTTGCTCCTACAAAGGTACCTTTTGTTCCATGGTAATTCTTCCCACAGAAGAAGGTTAGACTGAAGAGAGGGATCGGTTTCCAGTTAAGTAGGAAGATTATGTTCTAGGGGTCTACATAGTAACATGATGAGCACAGCTAATATTACTGTAGTATATATTTTAAAATTGCTAAAAGATTGTGTCACTACAAAAAAATGATAGCTAAGCTTACGCTTCATCTTCTCTTAAGTGGGTCAGTGCACTCTGTAGGTCTACATCCCCATCTAATCTAGAACCCACTACTACTATTGCTATGGCTTACAGTCTTTTCCAAGCTGCCATCTTCACTGACTTGACTCTTTTCTACTGAAAGTTACTGCTTCTATACTCATCTTTACTCACTTCCCATCCCAGGATAGTTTTTAATGGAATAGCCGGTGATTTTTTTTTAAAAACTAAAAAGACAGAGTAGTGTTACTTTCTAATTAAGAATCATTCCCAAGGCGTTTCAAATAAATGCTGAAAGCATGGACTAAAAACCCACACAAAGAACCTGGGTAAAAAGGAACTGCCGCCAAGCCTTGCAGCCTGACTTCAATCTTTGAATCCACACGATATGAAGAAAGAACCAACCCCCTCAAAGTGTCCTCTGACCTCTACACATTTTCCAAAGCACACATGTGCACACAAACATAGAAGTGCTCACACACAAATTAAATAAGTGTTTGGGACACCTGTTACACTTCATGTATCAGCCTGAGCATCACTCAACATACTTAACACTACCTACGTTTCTAAAACTTACCAAGGGAACTATGTCCTCAAGGACTTAGAACTACACTGTCTACTAACATTCTTCCCCCAGTTAAACTAGTCTGCTCACTTTTCCCACCTCAAGTATGCCTTTCTAGAAATGTTCCTTCCCCTTAACACCTCAAACCATATTTCTAAAACAGCACATAAGGTTCCTCCAAAGCAAACATGCTTTTTGCTCTGCTTTCTCTTCTACGTACTTGTAACTGGTATGTAATGCAAGTATGTATTTTGTTGTTGTTATTTAACTGTCTACTCCACTAAATCATAGGCTCAAAAGGACAAGGGATCTAACCTAGCCAGTCAGTACCCTGMGAATGAAAATCCTGATCCAAAGGGGGTGGGGCCTCCAAGGGTGATGGCTTCTGAGGAATAACACAGAAGGCTATCCTTCTATGTATCTGAACTCCATACACACATGCAATCATGCACCCACCACATGTACAAGGAAAAACAAGTCAATCAAATAAAAATTCAAAGCTGAAGACTGCTGAGACTGTTCAACAGTGAGCATGAAACAGTACTGAGCATAAACGAGGTGCTCTGTAAGTATTTAATGAGACAGCCCAGGCACAGCTCAACAGTGGAGTGCAGGTACCTCAAAAGACAAATCAGATGGCTGAATCAAACAATCACTAATTCTCTGCTACTAACAGGCAGCTTGCCTTTTACATTTCTATGAAAGTATATAATTAAAGATGTACTGTAACATTTTTATTGCTGAAACTCATTTAAACAGCTAATAAGTCTCACTTTAGGTTAACAGTCCTGTTTGTTTGTTTGTTTGTTTGTTTGTTTGTTTTTCTGAGACAGGGTCTCATACAGTCTTGGCTATCCTGAAATTCCATATGTAGACAAGGCTGACTTACAACTCACGGAGATCTGCCTGCCTCTGCTGAGATTAAAGGTATGAGCCATCACATCCAGCATGTAGCTGACTGTAACTGAGGGTTAAGTCCAAACTTCAACATCCCTATCTGGCCTACATGCTTCTGATAATTCACCCCAACCCCAGGGGGGGAAAAAAAAGCCAAAGTCAAATTCCTTTCACAGACTTACCATTTTGCTTGGCCCACGGGTGTAAGCATGAGCTTCTGACAAGTGCTTCATCAACTTTTCCTCCTGACATATTATCCATGAACTGACGTCCATGCTCTAACGCGAGACAGCAGTCACTACAACAGTCCCGCTCCTCAACACGCACCCAATTGCTACTTATACCAACTTTGGGAAAAGGATCTTGGTCTGCTGCTCCAAAGGGTGAAAATAAATTAGTGCATTGATCTTGTAGCAGTAATATTAATTCATCAGGCACCTTTTCAGATTCCTTTAGGCCTCCATTAACATTTTCCACAGAGGAAGCCCTGAGAGCTTCAAAACGTTTTTCTGCTTCTTTGCCACAGTCTGTGTTTCGTCCTATGATGTCAAGTTCATCTTCAAGAAATAATCCTGAATTATTTCCAAATTTTCGGTTCATGACAGCACTGAAGCCACAGGTACACCGATACTGGGCTTCCTGCGTTGGGTCTGGAATGTAAACTCCAACATCGGCACCCTTGATATTCATGTTGCAGACACAAATACAGCAACTATCAAAGTTACAGTCTTTAAACAAATTCATTACTGATTCTGAAAGGATGAGGTTTACATAAAGACTGTGCGCTTCAGGGATGGAAGGAACAGTTGCAGGTTCAACAGAATTGAGGGGTCTGCATGTAGATGGGGTGGAAGCTGGTGAATACAAGTCTGAATTTTCATACTTGACTGACCCTTGAGCACTAGCAGGCCCACCAGCCCCACGAGGAGTCCTTGGAGTCCTTGGAGTCCTGGGAGTTGGAAACCTAGGGGTGGATGGGGAAGGAAGAATTCCTGCACCGCCATTACTAGGAGGTGCGCTGCTCGGAGGCATCCCAAAAGAAGTATGGGTTTGTGGGGTGTAGGCAGGGCCGTAGTCTTGATCCAAATTACTGCCATCACTGTTGTCAGCAGGGTAAAAAAAGGATCAAATGCATAAAAGAACACATTAATACATGGATTACAAAAGAGCATCCTCCATATGCTTCTAAGCAACACTGAAAATTTCCATATGGTAATCATCACAAGATTAGAAGGATAAATAAGACTGGAGATTCTTATGAGCTAACTAGAATCAAAATATAATAATCAACTAGATTCAAGATTATAGAGGCTTGGTTCCCAGGACCATCTCCGGAAGCTCAGAACCGCCCACTGACTCCAGTTCCGAGGTGYCTGATTCAGGTCCTCTGGTCTCTCTGGGCACCTCCACACATATGGTGCACATTAAGTCATAAAAATCTTAAGACTTAAAAAATCATAAATTTATTATCTACATCTAGACAACCATATTTACTATCTATAAATTTCTAATGCTACAAATACCCATATTTCATTGACTCTAATTGCTACTAATAGGAAAAAATAAATTCTTTTGGGATATTTATGTGTTAAGAAGAAGTGGCAATAGTGGGAGTTTTGTTTTGTTTTTCAAGTCAGGGTTTCTCTGTGTAGCACACCCTGGCTGTCCTGGAACTCGCTCTGTAGATAAGACTGTCCTCAAACTTAATCATCTGCCTGCCTCTGCCTCCTGAGTGCTGGGAATAAAGCCACGCACCACCACTGCCCAGCTGGCAATAGTCATTTTAGAAATGCTACTAACAATAAAATAGAAAACTTCATCTGTTTCGATGTGAAATAACTGTAAGATCGCAGTATATAAATGAGAACAATTTGGAATCACAGACTAAAAGAAAAGGTGCCTCTAAAAAAAAAATCAAAAATGGTCCATGGTTTCAAATAGTTAATCCATCTCTACTATCATTATGATAAACAAGAACCATTTTATTTATTTAGGATTTCCAAAACCAATGTTCTATTTCCAGCATACCAGGTACTTCAAGACAAACAAAATCTGAGCTGCAGAGATGGCTCAATGAGTAAAAGTGCTTGGTGTGCAAGCTGAAGATGCAAGTTCAAATCCCCAAATCCCATGTGGAAAAGCTGGGCATGACTAACTATACAAGCTATAATCCAGCACTTGGAAGACAAAGACAGGCATATTCCAGGTTGCTAGCCAGTCCACTTAGACAAAACACCAAATTTCAGGTCAAATGAAAAGCGTGAGTAAAGGGGCAATACATGTGGCTTATAGGCGTGAATATTCTCCAGTGCCACCCCTCTAACATACGCACACACACACCCCACTCAAAGCATTCAGTATTATAATAACATCATCAATCATACCCCTCTTTGATGAATGGCATTGAAGGGCCTGAAGGAAGCAAGTCCAATTTTCCAACAGTCCAGCTCTGCCGGTAAACACACTCTTCTGGCAATTTGATAGGAGGCAGACAATGGCTTGGTAGAGTTTTTAAAGGTGCAAACATGGAACATCCTACTAGAACTTGACAATTTTCGGGCTTATAGACATAAGAAAAATCCTACAATATAAAGAACGTGGACTTTCAGTGCCTTATATTCCAGGGACAAAAAMAAAGAAACAGAATCAAAGCGACTGTCTACTTTAGCCTGTTCTTTAAATGGACAAAAGTATAAATATTTTCTGTTTCTATTCTTGAATGCATTTTACATAGTGTTCCCACAATTCCCTCCTCGTATTTATTAGCCACAAAACCAAAATCAACTGTGAAAAGATTCTTGAACACAGCAATTAGTCCTATAAGAAAACACAGGAAGGAAATGACTTTTCTAGAAAAATACTTACTTTAATTTCAGAAGGTTTAGGGCTACAGAATCCTTCCTCAACCTCGATTCTGAACTGCGTTCCTACACTAGAGCTATTTCCTTCCAGGACAGTTCCTCCAGGTGCTGTGTCCACACTACCATATTCTTTGTTATTCATATTCATTGGAGAGAAGCCCATAATGTGCTGTTCCAGTGACGGTGGTGTGGGGTACATTTTGTGAAGGTCTGCAGTGCCTGTGTGTAATACAACATGCATGTTAACAAAAACTAAAAGAAGTGAGTGAGTCTGTGTTAAAGCGAAGAGAGTTTTGTTGAAGAGAGTTAAGTTTTTTAAACCAAGCTAGAGCTCAGATCTGGGATACTTACTTATGCAAGATAATGGATCCAGATTTCCTGTCTTTGATTCTTTGGAGCTGGCTTTATCATCTGATCCACTTGCTGATTTTTTAGATCCAGGCTATGGGGGGAAAAACATATTAATCTGAAAGCCAATGTGATCGCACAGTATTAACCGCTTATATATGTAAGTTAAAAGGATAAATACTAGTCATCAAAAATGTTTTTCTGAAACTATGACAGAGCCAAATATCGTAATAGATAGTTTACAGGTAGATTCATCACTGGCATGTATTTATTTGGCAAGTCTCACAATTATCAGAGAAAAAGGCATCCTCAAGAAAATAATCAACAACGTAAAACCAAATAAAAGACAACAAATGTAAAATTAACACCGGAATTCTTTTTTTGCAACACATACTCAAAGGACCTGTCCCTTAATTTAAAAGATAGCATGATTTCCTATATAATTAATAACTCCTCTTAATTCTTTAATTTTCACCTTGGTTTAATAAAGTTTTTTTTAAAGATTTATTTCATCTATATGAGTACACTGTACATTTATATCAGTACACTGAGCCCACCAAAAGAGGGCGTCAGATTCCCATTACAGATAGTTGTGAATCACCACGTGGTTGCTAGGAATTGAACTCAGCAGTTCGTGCTCTTAACCGCTGACCCATCTCTCCAGCCCAAAGTTAGTCTTATAAAAATATTTTTACAGATCTAATACTGAGCATGAGTTCAGGGACATATCCTAACAAACCAAGTTTTAGCAACTCTCACCACCAACATCATTTCTTGGTGGGTTAGATTGTTTTTTGAGATATGTAGGGCCTCATGTAACCTAAGTAGGCTTCTCATTTTTATGTAGACAAAGCTGAGTTTGAACTCCCAACCCTCCGGACTCCTATCCCAAGAACGGGGATTAAAGACATGTGCAACCACATTCAACACTTAACAATGTTTTTAGCAGGACTGTTGTTCCACATCTTACACTGAACACTTTGTAAGTAAGTCACATACATGACAAACTTTTTACCTCCAAAATGCCACAGCTGCTGTCTGCATGTTAGCAGAGACAAGATCTGTCTCTATGGACCATATTCAAAGTTCTTTTCCAAGTGAAGCGTGCCCTAGTACACACTGCACTGGAGGCTAAAGAGTAAGTGTTCACACAGAGCTATCTCTGACATTACCAATATCTGTAATAGATTTTTATGTTCAAACGTGTGTGATAGATATCCTCACATGAGATATATATTATATATATATATATATAAAATGAATAAATGAATTAATGAATGAATGAATGAATGACAATAAACACCAAATATGCCAGTTAGGTCTTAAACTACTTTTAAGTTGAAGGAAAAAGAATCCCTTTCATGATACTGTAGCACTCACTTTATTAACTGCTAGACAACTGACATTCTAGGAAATCCATTTCAAGTTTTTACTTTTATCTTCAACTTTCTCTGAAAACAGGTGTGAAAGATAAAGTAGTACTTTGTTTTCAAGTCTACGTCTCAAAGTAACAGAAGTAATGTCAAACGATTTCAGAACTAGCATTTTTTATTAAATTAGTAGGGTGTAAAGTTGTAATGTTAATTACTTAAACATTCTCTAATTCAATTCCAGAGATACCTCTCAAACTACAGGATCAAAGAACAGAAAAATCATTCAAAAGACTGAAAGAAAAAAGGTTACATGGTAGAGCTCAATGAAACTTGATCATCTATCTTTCAAACATACCCACATCAAGGTTAACAGAAAACCATGTTAAGGTGACTTTAACGTGAGAGTAAAATCAATCCTGTTTTATTATAAAGTATTTCCTACTGTTCGGAACTAAAACATAGTACTAAAGTCATAAATCACTTCCAAAACTTGAACTGTTATGAAATCAAGGAAATTTAATCCTAATCATTAATAGGATACTCACTGTTAATTCATCTTCATCAGAATTGAAGAGGTTATCAAGGTCAGTGTAAGACACAGCCAGATCTGAGTCATAAATCAAACTGGTTGATGGAGGACGAGCATGATTAGTAGGGCGTGGAGCATCTACATATAGAGATCAGAAAAATAACTGAAAACTCAACCATTCACCAAGTAGTATTCTACTTATCAAAACAAGACAAAGTCCAATGTTCATAATGACAACTATGCAGCATGATTATTCCTAGTCTCTTATTTAAAATCTGAAATATTTTTCTCAGAAATAAAGTTGTAAATAAACAATAGTACTTTCCCTAGGAAACTCCAAAAGTTACATAATCTACACCATAGTTAAGCTCTGTAGACGTCATGAAAATGTAAATGCTATTAGAATGGTAGACTTAAAACACATACTTTTTCATTTTGTGTGTGTTAATGTGCAGACTCACACATTATATGCATAATGTGGAAGCCAGAGGTTGACATGGGGTTACTTCCTAACTTATACATTTAAGTATGGCCTCTCCTCTGAACCTAGAGCTCAGTGATTCCACGAGTCTAGCTATCCAGCTTTCTCTGGAAATTCCCTATCTCCTCTTCTCTCATGCTAGAATTTCAGGCAGGCTCCATCACACTTGCCTGGCATTTATGTGGCTACTGATGATCTCAAATCTAACTGTTATGTTTGTCCAGCAAACAACTTAAAAGTCAAGCCATCTATCCAGGCCTTTTTCATTTCGAAACAGATGGATTTATTTAAGCAAATAAGGTTGTTATGTAAGCCTCTAAATAAAGATGATACAATCATGGAATATCAAGCTAATTCTGTATGATAAATACATGTTAAGTATCTACTAAAAAAAACCCACAATATTTACAGATAATAGTTGAGTAGTAGTATTTGTCTAGAGGCTTGATATCATACTTTTTCCATTATTATTTTTTGTGTGTATGATTCTTAGTGGTTGGGAAGAATAAAGGAGAGAAAATAGAGGATACAAAATAGATACCAAAATAGAATTGGATAGAAGGAATAGGTTCTATTGCTTATAACATAGAGTGATGGTACTTCAGAATCAACTATTTTGACCTATAATCATATACTTAAAAAAAAAAAAAAAAACCCTAGGTAAGAGGAACTTTAAGGCTTCTTATAAACTACATACAAAATACCCTGATTAGGCAAATGCATACGGGATACATGCAGTGAAACATACTATATACCACACACAATCATTACATGTTATTTTGTTAAGAGCACAGACATCCTGACCATAAATGCATGGACTTACTTCTAGACCCTCTACTCTGTTCTATTGGCCTATGCCTTTGTCTTTTTTCCTTAACACCAGTGCTATACTATTAGCTGTAGAGTATATTTTGAAGTCAGACAATACAATAAACCAATTGGGGGGAGGGAGAGTAGGGATTCTCTGTGTGGCCCCAGCTGTCCTGGGACTCACTCTGTAGACCAGACTGGCTTAGAGATTAGTCAACTAATCTCAAACTCATCAACTCCTTTATCAGCTCTTGAGTCCTTTCACTATAGCTATATACCACAAAGCCTGGCTCAGCGCCTTGGTCTTTTTATTCAGTACCTCACCAGCTATTGAAGTTCTTTTGAGCCTCGATACGAAGTCCAGGATTTTTTTTTACTCTATCTCTGTGCAACATGCCCTTAGAAATTTGATAAAGACCCCTTCATCAAAGAATCTAAGATGTTACCCACCAGTACTTACAGCCACTACGCTGCCTTATGAAAGACTACCTACTCCTTCTTTACATAGAATTTTTTCCTTATTTTCATTTCTTTATTCTCAAAATATTAAAACAAAATGTTGCCTTAAAAAACATATACCAAAAGATAAGCTGTGCCTATACAAAAGCTTAATGTATACTGTATACACTAGTGTTTATATTATGCTTAATTAAGTCTGGTAATTACAAAGAAAACCGATCTTCTGAGTTTTTATTACAAAATAATACTTATATGAAATGATACATATTAAATAGCTTGACTTAGTATTCTAAAATGTCCACAGAAAGCAACAAGCTATACATCATAAATATTTATATGTGTACACAAACACACACACACACACACACACACACACACACACGGGATATATCTTGTTATATCTATCAATTTTAAAAATTATTGATACCAAAAAAAAAATTATTGATACCTTCTTCACACAGGTCGGACACTTTCAAAGGACTCTTGGCTACTATAGTTCTATTGTCTGGAGCACATAAATATGCTCAACTGCCAAGCAGTGGAGGCACGTGCCTGTAATCTCAGGAGGCAGATCTCTTGAGGTCAAGGCCAGCCAGGGTTACACAAAGAAACCCTGTTTCAAACAAACAAACAAACAAACAAACAAACAAACAAACAAACAAAAAGTTGAACTAATAGCATCAGAAAAAGAACTCTTAGTTGGGTATGGCCGCACATGATACAATCCCAGTACTTAGGAAGTAGATGCATTAGAACAAGAAATTCAATGCAGTGCAGCCTCTACCACRTAAGAGTGTTGGAAGCCATCAAAGGCTATATAGGATCACATCACCAAAAAATTAAAAACAAAGCTTAAAAAAAAAGTAGAAGAAAAGAAAAAAAGGAAATGGTCTTGTATACATTCAAGCCATGAGAAGAATCAAAAAGTTTTAAAAGATTTATAAGTTTAATTTAAAAACTGAGTTCTTCAAGCCAGGTATGGTGACACACACCTGTAATCCCAGTGACAGTCGGTGCTTGAGCTCAGGAATGAGATCAGCTTGGACTACATGAAAAGAAACCGTCTGAAAATAAAAGATAATCTACATTCCCACTCCCACCCCCCAAAAAAACCCCATAAATATTGAGTTTTCAGATCAGAAGAACCTTTAGGTAATGATCTTATCTCACTACACAGACCTATTTCTGGCTGTTAAAAAAAAAAAAAAAGACAACATTCCAACAATTTACAATTGATCTTGTTCTTTCTTTGTTTGGTTTTTCAAGACAGGGTTTCTCTATGTAGCTCTGACTATGCTGGAACTCACTCTGTAGGCCAGGCTGACCTCGAACTCAGAAATCCGCCTGCCTCTTGTCTCCAGAGTGCTGGGATCAAAGACATGTACTGCCATATTCAGAAATACTTGGTCTTAGTTAGCCAAAAGACCAAAAAGTTATACATCCCAATTTCTAATAAAAATGCTATCATCTGAATTTGCTTCCTCAAATACAAGCTAAACAATAAATCTAACCATCCCATGAAATATATTGTGCAAAAAGGATTATTTAAAAATCCAAAAGTGTTACATCAGACTAGGTAGTAGGTGTCTTTACCCATGGAGCCATCTCACCAGCCCCAGATGAGTATTTTCATTAACTTCATAAAGTTTTGATTTTTAAGTAATAGGTAATTTTCCTAAATCACATACTCAAATCATCACTGGAATGAATGCATAAGTCATGATTAGAAACAAGTTTTACCTTGCTTAGAGGGACTAAATAATGACATAGCATCTTCTTCGTGTGATAACACTGTGACAGCAGATGTCCCATCTTCACCCTAAAACAGTGTTATAGATTAGGCTGTGCTATATATTTTACCAACAATAAAAAGCTATCAATTCTTGAGTAGCTATGTGTCAAACATTCTTATAAATGTACTAAATGCATTACCACAATTCTTGTGTTGCTTTGGAGTCAGGAAGTTGCATTTGAAACAAGGTTTAATGTAGAACAGGCTTGCCCTCACATTTGCCATTTTCCTGCCTCAGTCTCCCATACACTACACTAGAAAGCATATATCCTATACTTGGCTTGTTACTCTATTATTTAGTTTGGTTGGCTTGGGGTTTTTGTTTTAAGACAGCATCTCTGCCTGGCCAGGAACTTGCCATGCAGACCAGGCTAGTCTCATATTCAGAGAGATCCCTGTGCCTCAGCCTCGAGTGCTAGGACTAAACATAACATGTATACCATTACACTTAGCTATCACTAATTCTTTTTTCTTTCTTT
>BDUI01000183.1:289166-307794 GCA_002335545.1 Apodemus speciosus
AAAGAAAAAAAGAAAAGAAAAGAAAAAAGAGAATAAACGAGTGGGGCTGGGCATACAGCTTAGTGTATAGAGTGCTTGCCCAGCCAGCATCCCAAGGCCCTAGGTTCAATAACCAATACCACCAAAAACAAAGCAAGCAGTGCCCAAGTGTGGCATCAAATGTGCAGGTACAATGCAGGGTACACACTGACAGGATAAGATCTCTCCTACTCACCTTGTGTTTCTTCCCAGCTTCTCTCTCGCTATTTTGTCTATCTTTTTTATCAGTAAAAATGAATTCCTCATCTCCTTCAACAAACGCGTATGGATCAATTTTAGGTTCTTGTTCTGTATCAGATGCTATTGCTGAAAGATACTGATTTTTAATTTGATATTGCTGGACTATTTCATCAGAAACTTTTAAAGGCTTCTTACACTGCACCATTAACCTGCATAAAAAAACATAGTTAGAAAATTAGTATTTGTAATCCAAACAAGCATTTGAAAATTCTAAAACAACTTTAAGTGTTGTTTTTAGAATTACTCATAGTATTTATCCTATTTCCAATTTTACAAATGTAACTGAGGTCATATGATTTATTATAACCTCAATTTTAACAACAGAAAGATGAAGCTAAAACCCAAGTCTCCGCATATTGTCTTTCCAGCAGAACAAGCTGCCTTTTAGTCATGTGCCCTGTTTTCAAGTTCTCAAGCACAGTGACTTGTCCAAAGTCTGGTACTGAGAAAAATCTTCAACTACACAAGTTGAAGTAACTATCAAAGTTGGGAGTTTCATAGACAAGATACTCTCATAAAATTTGTACAAGGAAAATATTTATCCTTTTCTTTTTGCAAAGAATAGATACATTTTAAGCTTTAAGTTTTAAGGCCTTGTTGCTACTTTATAAAAATAACATTATTACTATTAATAATGAGGTCAACAAGCCTAGCTAATATATCAAAGAAATCTAGGACTTTAAGGCTAAAAGAGGGGCGGAGCCACAAGAGGACCCTGGCAAACCCTGTGAAGMCTCAGAAGCCATACTTAACTGCAATGTTCACTGTTTATATTCCAGACCAGAAGTGAATATAAAAATCACTAACTTCCTGTTAATAAAGTTTTAAACTTCAAAATTCCTTTTCTCTAGGGTTTACAAACCTCAAGTTGTCAACTTGTGAGAACAAGGCAGCCAGGCTTCTAGTCAGAACACTTTCAACATCCTGCAAAAACTACTTGAATACAACCCTACAGTCTGTAGTACCCACGCCAGCCAAATCTCCCTCGGTCTCACTCTTCCTCTCCAACTTCATCTGCTGCTACTCCACATCCTGCTTCCGGGGGCTTCCTTAATTTAAGTTCCTCACAAGGACACACACCACACTGACTGTTCCTTTCCTTGCAATGTTTGTCTGCCTATCTCCTTTACTTCCTCCAGTGCTTTGTTTAAACGTCACCTTCTCTGCACCTTATGACTACCTATTTAAAACTGTCTTACCCTGCACTTTAGCCAAAAGCTCTCGGGGCAGTTATCTTCAAACATATTATATACTATATTACTCCTTCAAACTCTAATTCTCGTTAGAATAAAAGCCCCACAAAGTCTGAGAGCTTGTCTTGGTTCATTAACTCATCTCTAATACTGAAGGAATGCTAAAATGCAAGGTAAGTAGTTACTAATATTTGATAATAAATGAGATGTAAACAAAGCACAAAACTAAGCTTAATTAGCATTTTATCTTGTACTGTGACGTAAACCATTCTTTTACATTAGAAAGCACTGAGATGCCATGATCACACAGGCAATCCCAGCACTCAGGTCAGACTGTGCTACAGAATGAGGTCTCATCTCAAATACATGCGCCCTAACAAATACCCAAGGAAAACAAAGGACTGACACCACTCACCATCTCCTCTGAACACTTAAAAATTATGTACAGTTTGGAGCAGTAAGTTATTGCCCAGACTATAAGATGTATGAATGACATAAAACCTCAATCTATTATTAATACCTATCACTGCCTCCACTTAGTTCCCTACAGAGTGAAATAGAGTCTATCAAAATAAAAGCCAGTGTTTCCTGAATGTTTTATCAGATGCTCAAGCAATTACTACTCTTCTAAAGATACAAATCCCCAAATCTAACATTACAAGTCTACAGTTTCATAAAAACACACTTGTGGCACAACTGTCAATGGAGATATATTAATTACTCATTAAGATAGTTCTTTCTATAAACAGATGAACATTTATGTCTGAAAAGTAACTCTACCTCATCACATTCAACCCTGGATAACTTTGCTAAAAACTGCTTGTTATGCCCTGTTCTAGTAAAAATAACCTTCTATGATGGATATAGAGGGTGGTCTCTAAGTGATAAGAATTATGTAGCAACAAATAGTTTGCATCAAGGTTACTTAGTGGCAAAGATACAGATTAAAAGTTAAGCACTAAACTATTCATCATCTAATACCTACCCCGATGGTAAAAGAAATTCCCTGTACCTAGACTGAATGACACTACAGATCCGTGAAAGTTAACAAATCTTCTCTTTCTTATCAAGCTATCCTTTGGCAGAAGCAAAAAGGCTGCCACACTGTTTAAATATATCAGTATTGAGCTGGTTGGTGTGCAGTAACATTATTAAAAGAAGTAAACACAGCACACCACACAGAGATCTATTAAAGGAAAGACGAGTAAACCAAGTGCACTGCCTAAAGACAATATTTTCTCATTTTATTGAAATAATCTTGGAGACATTGGCATATGCAAAAATTTTAAATGTACTCATAAATATCAAGTCACAATAAAGTTGATATAAAATAACATACAGTCTATATTAAAATCTTAGTAAAAGTAAAATTTCTAAAGTGCCAGATTTGAACAAATTATCATGTCTCTATCCAAATATATAGTACACAGAAGATTTTCCGATAATAAATAATACCTCTCCTTTCCTAAAGGAATTTTCACAGAGCCAAATTACTAACTACAAAGATAATTTCAATTAGATACAAAACTAAATACAAACTGGAAGATCAGATACAATAATGACAGGAAGCATTGAAAAGCCCAAACTAGGAAATAAAGTGCCTGTATAGTTTTCATTAATTGCATTCCTTCCTCTCACTAAGACAACAGTACACTCTCTTGATATGCACTCACATAAAACTTTTATGTCTTTATTCAAAAGAATTCTTTCAAACAAGGTTTGACAATATGCATTAACAAGTATAGGAGATAAGCTAAAGAAGAAAATGTTAAAAACAGAAGAACTGAATATCTCAAAATCCTCCCACTTTCTTTAAATGGTACTAGCCCTAGTACCATCTCCATATTCAGAAACAATCCTTGAGCTGTCAAAAGTATAATTTTATTGCATTAAAATAAATAGCAAACAGAATTCTTAAAAGATTTGAGTACAGTGAAATGAAAACAAGTTTATTTCATCACAGGATTCTTTCTATGAAACAATCAAAACTACCATTTTCAGAGATCAAATAATGCATTTTATAACTATACATACAATAAATATCTGGTGGATTCAATATAACACAGGAGTTCTTCTGATGACTATAATTTTAAAATTCTAATGTATCCTAACTATAGAAAAAAATGTGAAGAGCCAGGCTCAAGCAAGTTCTCTTTGCTCAGGGTTTAGAAACACCATCTAAATAAAAATAGCAGATTGTTGTTAAGCATCTACAAATTCCATTAAAACATGTTAAATTCTTTTTTAAAAAATATCCAAACAACCATGTTTCTTGGCATGAATTTTTCAATCTTTAAAATTTTTGGTTTGTTAGTTTGAGCCAGGGTCTATGTAGCACTGGCTGTTCTGGAACTTGCAATGTAGACCAGGCTGTGTTCAAACTCAGAGAGATTCGTCTGCCTCTGCTACCAATTACTAGAATTAAAGATGTGCACTGCACAAATGCTATCTTTAACTTGAACTTTCAAATCCCTATGCCAGAGATAGTAGAACATACACGTAACACTAGCACTCAGGAAAAACAGAGGCAAAGGAAGGCAAGAAGCAAGCACGTTCAAAGGTACCAAGACTTTCCTTGTCTCAAAAAAACTAAACTAAACTAAATAACCTACACAATTTAAAAAGTCATTGGCCTCTATTCTAAAACAGTTTCAATTACAACTAACGAATTGAAAATAACCAGGAAGAAGATAAAGATGTTCACCACAGATAATATGGGATATGCTATACTGCTATATATCCCCAACTCTCCCTTTCTCTTCATAAATTCCAACAGATTAGAAAGGAATCATAATTCAGCATAGTTCATGAAAAAGTTCCCAAAGTACTATGCATGAAAGTTTAAGAATGCAGTTTTACTGAGAAATAATTAACTGCAATACTCTGTACTAGTTAAGCAGCCAAAACTTTTGAAAGGTCCAAGTAATGACTGAGCTGTTAAGAGCACTGCAGCTTAAGGCTGCTCTTCCACAGGGTATGGGCTTGATTCCCAGCACCCACAAGAAAGCGCACAATCATCTCCACCTTCCGTCTCAGGGAACTCTGATATCCAATTCAACCAAAGGAAAACTGTACAGCACAGAGAGCAATGCTTCCCTCGCTTACCCATCCATCTCAGCCTCTAATTCTCTACATATTCAAGGACACTGAGAATTCCTTATCTTCTGGCTTCTACTTCCCGAGTGTTAAGATAACACATGTACACCACCGCACTTGATTTTTTAATGCAGTGCTGAGTACTGACCTGGCTTCAAGCACCCTACCAAGCAAGCCCCCTTCCAACTGAGCTCACCTACAGTGCTCTCGTATCCGCTCACCTATGGAGCATAGTACCACACTGAAGCAGCAGCATTTCTTTACACCAAATGGAAACAGAAACTTAAGCTTCTCAAACTGGTAATTATCCTTGAAAAGGCAACACTCATAAAGAAAAGAATTCTTCAGATGCATTCCTTCCCTGTATGCCTCACTGGTTTACTAACGTACAAACTGCTGTCCCTTCATATTTCTAAAGACATATTTCTGCAGTATCCATGTCTTATATACAAATAGCTAAAGTCATAAAGGACAGAAGGACAGATCAAGAGTATGCTGATCCCTCTCCAGGAAAACAGGTACTATTTATATCATCTAATTAATGACCAAAAATCACAATGTGTAAGATCATGTATGCATGTATATACCATATACCTAAGATCTAAAGTTTATAATATGTCTACAGACTCTCCTCTATCACTATATACATACTTCCCCTTCCTTTATAAGGATGTCATTATTTAGCCAGATCTTAATTATTCACCAAGATCTTACTTTTTAAATTTAACAGTTGTTTCAAGGCACTTCTATTTTGAAAAACAACTTCATCTATAATGTCCATATTTCTTTCCATTCTTCTTGTTCCTAATTCCCTAGTAAAGACAAATAATTTGCAGTCTTTAGCTGCTTAAAAACATGTCAAATCTGCAAGGTGGTAAAGGAGCATGCCTTTAATCCCAGCACTTGGGAGGCAGAGGCAGGTGGATCTCTGAGTTTGAGGCCTGCCTGGTCTACAGAGTGAGTTTCAGAACACCTGCTACATAGAGAAACCCTGTCTCAAAAAGCAATACGTAAATRCATAAACAAACAAACAAACAAGAATTTCTATGTTCCTACAAAGAGATATTGTAAAAARGCCAGGAGTGGTAGCGCAAGACTTTAATCCCAGCACTCCCAGAGGCAGGAGCAGGTAGATAGATCTCTATGAGTTCAAGACCAACCTAGTAAATTCCAGGACAGTCAGAACTACATAGAAGAGACACTAACAACCCATCCAAAAAACTTAGGTTGTTGAGATGCAATCAAAAGAACATGACAGTTAATCATAAACTTGTTTCAATGAGGGGCACCATCTGTCTCTATTTTTTACCACTTCCTATAATGAGATAAATGTTCTTCTGAACTTTCAAATTATCAACTAAGAGTACTAATACCAAGGACAGAATTATCAACTCCATCTAAAAAGACCTGGGTTTAACAGTAACATCAATGACCAAGCCAGATATATCACAGGTGGTTTGGGGGGACTAATATAGTACCTCCCCCCTCTCTTTTGTTTACTTTGTTTTGTTTTTCCAAGACAGGATTTCTTTGCGAAGCCTTGGCTGTCCTGGAACTCACTCTGCAGACCAGGCTGGCCTCATATTCAGAGATTCTTGAGTGATCCACCTGCCTCTGCCTCCAGAGTGCTGGGATTAAAGGCATGTACCACCACTGCCCAGCCATATTCTAAAGAACCTAATTATTACATACATTTGGCCCATTTAATTTGAAAACAGTTTTAGGGGTCAAATTTCTTTAAAAGCCACATTATCAAACACATTTTATGTTAATTTTAACTGCATTAAGTTCATTAAGTTGTACAGACTTTAAGCCTGATATAATTTGGGTATGTGACTTTCTATTTGCACTAATAATAATATTTTTATAATGAAGGATCTTTTAACATACATTAAGATAACACASCACTTTGGGCTGCGAAATTTTTTTGTGAGATACTACCATGTACACTTAAAAGTCACTTAGCAGCATCTCTAATCTCTACCTACCAGATGTCAGCACACCCTGAGTTCTGACAATTCAAAGCGGACACTGGCCAGTGTCACCTGAGAATGCCTGCGTTTCCAGGGATTCCAAAGAAAAGGAGAGAACCACTGGCAACAAACACCAATCTCTTGCTCTTACTTCTAACTTACCAAGAGCAAAATTATTATATTTCATAAATGCTTGAGTTAACAAAGAAACAAAACCTGTTATATAACCTTATGTGACATCTATCATCGTGCCACAACAACAAGGCTTGGAACTAAAGAGGAATTCTGACAGAATATAGTTTCCTATTTGGTATAACAACAACAAAAAAAAAGACATAGAATTCTATAAAATAAAAAATTAAATTCACTTAAATAAAACCAACAGCACACCTTTTATTCGTTTGTTTGTTTTTCCCTTTTCTATGACTGCAGGGCATGTGAGGCTAGAACCACGCAGAAGTAGAAATCTGTTCTGTCTGAACTCACAGAACCACGACCCAGTACCAGTCTACTGGGCATGCTGTTTTTCTACTTCATGCTGCTTCTCTTAAATGTATTCAATGAGAAAAATGTCAAGTAATTTTTTAAAAGATTCTGAGATTAAATGTTATAAGCTTAAGCAACCAATACATGTGTTTAAAGCTATGGCCAGAATTCTTAAATCTTATGAATATAATGTGCCCATAAAATCTCATTCCTGAAGTTTTCTAATATGTAAATATTCGTATCACTACATTTCTACAATAAGTAAGAAAATCCAAACTGGAAAGGAAAAAAAGTTGTAGAATAGTAAAGTGTCTAGCCATATTGTCATCTGTGGGATCTCAACAATGTGCATAGATTACTCTAGGTGTAAGTCTGCCTGCTATACCCTGTATGTTCTTGTGTAAAGAGAAATAGAACAGTAAACAAGAGTACTTGCCCTTGCAGAGCTTACATTTGCTTACATTTTAACAAGGAAAAGACCCCATTAACAAATACATAATTTCAGATATGAATGTTACCAACAAATTTTAAAAAACACTATATAAGAGTGGCAGTGATTTGGCTGAATGAAGACAGACCATAACTTGGACAGAATAATCAGAAAATTTCTAACAATTCTCAAGCAACACTAAATGATAAAAAGTAAATGGTTCTCTGCTTCTGTAATGTAATCTGAACAACCATGAAGCATGAGGCTGGCCTTTCTTTCCTTTTTTTTTTTTTTTTTTTTTTTTAAAGAGTAAGATATTGTAGCTAAATCAGAAAGCAAATAGAAGATAGGGTGAATGTTGCTTAACAATATAGGAATGCAAATTCAAGATCCTAACATCCTAGTCAGAATGGCTATCCAAAGGCAGTGGGGAGAACAACAAATGCTGGCGAGGACATGGGGAARCGAACACGTACTCACTTTTAGTATAAGCATGATGGAAATCTCATAAAGGTTCCTCAAAAAAACTAAAAGTATAGCGACCATATACGATCCAAGCAAGATACTCACCCAAGTGTGTTTATAGCAGAATCATGACTAAACAAAAGCCAGTGAATGATGGCAGCTTACATATCATCAGTGAATAAAGTATGGAAAACATAATGAAATTTTATACACCCATTAAAGAAAACGAAATCATGACATTTGCAGAAAAACGGACAGAACTAAAAATCATTATGTTAAGCAAAATAAGCCAGACTCAGAAAAAAGGGTGGGCTATTCTCTTACATATGGAACACATACACATACACACACATACACAAATGGATATACACATATATGTATATACTTGTATATGTATATATATATATATATATATATATATTAGATATACACTGTGTGTGTGTGCGTGTGCGGGCGCGCGCAGGTCATGAAGCTAAAAAAATCATGAGGTGAGAACTTTTCCTCCCTTAAGGGAGGAAAGTTTTAAAAAGAGTAATGAAATACATGATTTGAAAAACAAAAACAATGAGAGGTTACTATCCAGAAAAAGGGAACCAGCCAGAGACGGGTGGCACAGAGAAGGGCAGTGGAGCTAGAGACAAAGGATGATGACATATTGGTATGAAAATGGCATAAGGAAACACATTCCTTTGTATTTAATTTCTTA
Source organism: Apodemus speciosus (assembly GCA_002335545.1). Classification (NCBI taxonomy): domain Eukaryota; kingdom Metazoa; phylum Chordata; class Mammalia; order Rodentia; family Muridae; genus Apodemus; species Apodemus speciosus. The sequence continues at coordinate 297,795 of BDUI01000183.1, forward strand.
AAAAGACTACACTTCCAGGTATTGCTTCTACAGTTCATTACTAGACAAGTTTCTCTAATTGTGTAGAGAGCCGAGACCACAAAGAAGAAATGAAACATTCTCTCCTGAGTGTGAAGCTAGCTCTAGGTGCTGTTCCTTCTTCCCAGTGTTACAGAGGAACTGTGTACCCACATAGAGAGAGGTTCACAACCTTAGGTTCCACAGGCTTCTAAGGGTACTAGGCATGCATGTGCTGTAGGCTGAAATGTTCCATGCACATAAAGCAAAATAAACTAAAACAAACAAACGAACAAAAACCAAAAAATCACCACCAAGCACTGGACTACAGGTAAAATAAAAAGGAGGATGCATACAATCTTAAGCAACAAATAAAATCTAATACATCTTATAACATTAAGACTAATAGAGGGGTGGAGAGWTGGCCAATGGTTAAAAACTCTGGCTGCTCTTTCAGAGCGCAGGAGTTCAATCCCCAACACCCACATAGCAGTTCACAACTGTCTGCAACTCCAGTTCCAGGAGATGCAACAGCCTCCTCTGGGGTCTGACGTCATCAGAAACACATGCAGTGTACACACAAATATGCAGGCAAAATATCCATACTCATAATAAGTTAAAAAAATGTTTATAAAGGTGTTTTGCTGGTTGATTTACACTATTAGAAAAATTTGCAGACTTAAAATAAAAAGGCCTTATTGGATAGACTAAGATTATATTCCAAGCAATATATAAAGGAAAGGAAGACCCAAAAGAAAGCAACATTCTGTCAAGTTTGCCATATATTAAGTGAACAAAGATGGCAAACTAGATATAGAGATATCTACATTACATTTAATAGTACAAGACTAGGACTAAAAATATGGGAAGAATAAAGAAGGAAAAGGAAACCTTAAAATTTAGACAGGTAATTCACAGATGAAGAACACTAACTGTTCGATGAATATTGTAAATGATGTTTAATTTTACTAGAAATTTACAAACATGCATCAAAATAATGCCATTCTTCATGGAGTTGAAACAGTCTTATGCCAAGGACTGATAAAACTAACAGTATTTTCATGGTCTACTGGCTTATGATGGTATAAACTGTAGGCCAGTTGTTTGAAGAGCAAACTGGCTCTAACCCCCTTCATTGAAAAGGGATACATCTCAAGGTGTGACAATTYCTCTTTCACAAGTGTTTCCTAAAGAAATTCTTATATAAGCAAATAGGTACCTATTCTCCCCAATTCACTGCTACCTACTTTGTTGCTAAGAAAAACATACAAGATGATGTCCATCTAAAAAAAAAAGTAGACATACTATAGCAGATCCACTAGTAACAGATCACAAAGCAATTATACAAATTAACCAAGTTTTTATGTCTTAAGGCATATGTAGAAATAAGTGGCAAATTCAGGCCAGTGAAAGGAGAACTAGAAGAATAGTTGGATCTTGTCACAGGCAACCCCCTTGGTTGGGTGACAGACACTGAAGCTTTTACATATTATTTTCTCCACATTTTTGTGGCTTAATTTTTTTTTAATAATAAAAAGTTTCCTTCAGAGATTGAAAAAATTATTCAAATACCCAGAATCTGTTTTTATAAATTCTGTCCTATAACCAAGCCTAGAGTCCCAGCATTAAGAAGTTACATCACCTTTTACTCTTAACTTAAATAGTGACTATTAAAAACAAAAAATACATACTCTGTAACTGATGTTACACTTTCCTGTCCAAAAGGTCCAACTGGATCATCCTTGAATTTATCATTTGGAAGTTGAGGTGGTAAAAACTCTACATCTTTTTTCTTTGGGACTTTGTAATACTTCCAGGCTACATTAGCTTCTTCTTCTTCCAAGCTTACTGCTGTACCAACATACACGGTAGGTTCTACAGCTTCCTGAAACGGAGGTGGGAAAGACTGGGACAAACTGTCTATCCTATCTTCCATTGGTTTGGTAGGAACCAAGGGATCCGGTGTTGGCATTTGATAAAAATGTTGACTCTGGGGAGTTGAAGGTGTTTTAGTCACTCCTTCATCAACCACATCACATGGATGAGGACTAAGAGGGGGAGGCTGAGGTGAATTTGCCAGTTCAGTGCCATGCATCTGAGGAGTCTTTGCTACATCATTAGTTCGGATGTTTGAAAATCTCACTTGACTATCTGCAGCAGACATCACAAGTCTTTGGCTGGCTGAATCTGTGTCCATGCCAATATCATCACTAACTGATACACGATGGTGAAAGGGAGTCAAGGGGCGCTTTTGTGGCTTCTCATTCTTTTCTTGCTTCTCATTGGTCTTGTGCTTAGGAAGTATTTGCTGTTGTTGCCCTAAAGATGGTGCCTGTCCCTGTTGCCCAGTATTTCTTGTCTTGAGACTTTTATGCCTGAAAAGTTAAAAAGAAAAAAAAAAGTTATTTATGTTAATATACAAGTATTATACAAAGTATATAAAGTAAGATTTTGAGACATGTGAGATCATTGGTTTTTCATATGCAACTCTAGAAATAGGATGATTGGAATTTACAAATCGCTTGTTGAGTGACCTTAAGCATAAAAGCATACAGAACAATTCATAAAAGCCCGTTTGCAGAACTGGAGAGATGGCACGATGGTTAATCAGCCAGTGNAAAAAATGTTTATAAAGGTGTTTTGCTGGTTGATTTACACTATTAGAAAAATTTGCAGACTTAAAATAAAAAGGCCTTATTGGATAGACTAAGATTATATTCCAAGCAATATATAAAGGAAAGGAAGACCCAAAAGAAAGCAACATTCTGTCAAGTTTGCCATATATTAAGTGAACAAAGATGGCAAACTAGATATAGAGATATCTACATTACATTTAATAGTACAAGACTAGGACTAAAAATATGGGAAGAATAAAGAAGGAAAAGGAAACCTTAAAATTTAGACAGGTAATTCACAGATGAAGAACACTAACTGTTCGATGAATATTGTAAATGATGTTTAATTTTACTAGAAATTTACAAACATGCATCAAAATAATGCCATTCTTCATGGAGTTGAAACAGTCTTATGCCAAGGACTGATAAAACTAACAGTATTTTCATGGTCTACTGGCTTATGATGGTATAAACTGTAGGCCAGTTGTTTGAAGAGCAAACTGGCTCTAACCCCCTTCATTGAAAAGGGATACATCTCAAGGTGTGACAATTYCTCTTTCACAAGTGTTTCCTAAAGAAATTCTTATATAAGCAAATAGGTACCTATTCTCCCCAATTCACTGCTACCTACTTTGTTGCTAAGAAAAACATACAAGATGATGTCCATCTAAAAAAAAAAGTAGACATACTATAGCAGATCCACTAGTAACAGATCACAAAGCAATTATACAAATTAACCAAGTTTTTATGTCTTAAGGCATATGTAGAAATAAGTGGCAAATTCAGGCCAGTGAAAGGAGAACTAGAAGAATAGTTGGATCTTGTCACAGGCAACCCCCTTGGTTGGGTGACAGACACTGAAGCTTTTACATATTATTTTCTCCACATTTTTGTGGCTTAATTTTTTTTTAATAATAAAAAGTTTCCTTCAGAGATTGAAAAAATTATTCAAATACCCAGAATCTGTTTTTATAAATTCTGTCCTATAACCAAGCCTAGAGTCCCAGCATTAAGAAGTTACATCACCTTTTACTCTTAACTTAAATAGTGACTATTAAAAACAAAAAATACATACTCTGTAACTGATGTTACACTTTCCTGTCCAAAAGGTCCAACTGGATCATCCTTGAATTTATCATTTGGAAGTTGAGGTGGTAAAAACTCTACATCTTTTTTCTTTGGGACTTTGTAATACTTCCAGGCTACATTAGCTTCTTCTTCTTCCAAGCTTACTGCTGTACCAACATACACGGTAGGTTCTACAGCTTCCTGAAACGGAGGTGGGAAAGACTGGGACAAACTGTCTATCCTATCTTCCATTGGTTTGGTAGGAACCAAGGGATCCGGTGTTGGCATTTGATAAAAATGTTGACTCTGGGGAGTTGAAGGTGTTTTAGTCACTCCTTCATCAACCACATCACATGGATGAGGACTAAGAGGGGGAGGCTGAGGTGAATTTGCCAGTTCAGTGCCATGCATCTGAGGAGTCTTTGCTACATCATTAGTTCGGATGTTTGAAAATCTCACTTGACTATCTGCAGCAGACATCACAAGTCTTTGGCTGGCTGAATCTGTGTCCATGCCAATATCATCACTAACTGATACACGATGGTGAAAGGGAGTCAAGGGGCGCTTTTGTGGCTTCTCATTCTTTTCTTGCTTCTCATTGGTCTTGTGCTTAGGAAGTATTTGCTGTTGTTGCCCTAAAGATGGTGCCTGTCCCTGTTGCCCAGTATTTCTTGTCTTGAGACTTTTATGCCTGAAAAGTTAAAAAGAAAAAAAAAAGTTATTTATGTTAATATACAAGTATTATACAAAGTATATAAAGTAAGATTTTGAGACATGTGAGATCATTGGTTTTTCATATGCAACTCTAGAAATAGGATGATTGGAATTTACAAATCGCTTGTTGAGTGACCTTAAGCATAAAAGCATACAGAACAATTCATAAAAGCCCGTTTGCAGAACTGGAGAGATGGCACGATGGTTAATCAGCCAGTGRCTCTTGCAGAGGACTCAGGTTCAATTTACAACACTCATGCGGTGACTCACAACCATATTTAACCCCACTTCCAAGGAGCCTCATGCCTTTTCTGACCTCTTCAGGCACCCAGCATACACATGGTGCACACACACATGCAGACAAAACTCTCATGCACATAAAATATATCTTCTAAAATAATTTTAAATCAACTCACATTCACTTAATAACTCTGTGATCAAATAGCTAACTAACTGATATCATCTTACTATTTTGGCTTCTCGATAAATCAAGTTAAGAGATAAAGTATAAGGAAATTTGAAATTTCTTCATTTGTAAATGTACCTGGTATTTCAGAGTCAGTAACTATTAAAAAAGGCTTGCCAAAGTTCAGTCATTAATTACAATACTATAGTAACGGATTAGTCTAAAAGGTGCTAGAACTGACTGACAGATGGGCCTATTTAGGTTCTCCCAGCATTTGGTATTACAGGAGAAATCACTCAACTAGAAAAGGAAAAGAAATGCTTAAAACAACCTTTTCTTCATCCATGAAGGATTTCTGAACTGAAGGACTTAAACCATACCTTAAAATCTACTAATTTTGTTAGGTCTAACATCTCTAGGTAATTTTTTAAGTTTCTTTTTACACAAAGAAATTACTTCATAAAATAATTAAATATGGAATTTTAAATTCAGTAGTAAATTTTCCTTAATTCTGGAAGTCTTACTTGTTAGCTAAATCAAAGCTACCAATAGAACAACAGTAGCACAGGCTAACAACAGTAGCACAGGTTAACCACCTGAGTCAATCTTGAAAAGCCACATGGAAGGCAAGAATCAACTCCTACAGCTGTCTTCTCATCTCCACATACTCACTGTTGCGTGTGCATGCCCACCSCCAATACACAAATGGAATAAATAGAAACTTTTTWAAAAAATAACAACCATATTTTTTTCCCACAGAAGTTTCTGACAAAGAACATTCTGAATAGTTCTTTTACGCAAAGTCTGGGACATCTTACTGGATACTATTCAAAGGAAACATGACCTATATCCAAAGGACACAGAGAAACCAAATGCACCATTATGTAAATAGCAGAATCAAAGACAATGTACAAAAATCATAGACCAATATTCTTCAAGAACACAAGTGTACAACATTAACAGAAGTGAATAACTGAGGCTGGAGAGATGGCTCAGCAGTTAAGAGCACTGACTTCTATTCTGAAGGTCCTGAGTTCAAATCCCAGCAACCACATGGTGGCTCACAACCATCCTTAATGAGATCTGACACCCTCTTCTGGTGTGTCTGAAGACAGCTACAGTGTACTTATATATAACAATAAATAAATCTTTAAAAAAAAAAAAAAAAGAAGTGAAAAATTGGCATAATTAGGAACAATTCAACCCAGCAAAGTATAAAAAAATCATAATAAAGCAGATGGGGTTTATCCTAGCTAAAAATTTAAGGTATGACATAGAAAAGAAATAAAAATAAATCAGTAGTATTTACTACATTAACAGAGTAAATGAGAAAACAAAGCAACAATTATTACTAATAACCAAGTAATAACTACACACTATTACTTAATATTTAATTTTTTTTCAAGACAGGGTTTCTCGCCGGGCGGTGGTGGCGCACGCCTGTAATCCCAGCACTYGGGAGGCAGAGGCAGGCGGATTTCTGAGTTCKAGGCCAGCCTGGTCTACAGAGTGAGTTCCAGGACAGCCAGGTCTATATAGAGAAACCCTGTCTCGAAAAAACCAAATCCAAACCGGGTGCGGTGGCACATGCCTTTAATCCCAGTACTCAAGAGGCAGGTGGATCGCCAAAGTTCAGGGCCAGCTTGGTCTATAGAGAGTTCCAGGACAGCCTGGAACAACCTTGGGGGTTATTCCACAGAAAAAGCCTCRTGGGAGAAGGGGGCCTGGGGAGAACAGAATATCCACTGATGAAGTGAAGTACATGGCTATACTTTATGTATAAGGAACAGGAAGAGTAAACAGCCATATTTATATATTGTTATATGAATAAGAAACTACTAATTAGTGCTTACAAATGTTACTGCAGTAGCTCTTTAACTTGTTGACATTAAGTCCTTGTACTATTGTTCTATACAGACCTTTCCAAAATTTAAGGCTTCCTAACAGGAAACTGTTCTACGAGTAATTCCACACTAAAACATGTGGGTGAGACTTCCTAAAGGAGTTGTCACCCTCACAGTATGACAAAGTAATCTCTTCCACAAGTTTTATTACTAGCTTTACTAATCCCCCTTACCAATGTAAAGATGCAATTAAAACGATTTTATCCTCCACAATAATGACAATTCTGAAGATAGTTTTCAGATCAGTACAAGCACAAGAAAGCCCTTTATATGAAAAAGCATGATGCCTCAAATTTCTGAGTATGGAAGAGAAATTCAAGTCACAAGAGTTTAAAAGTAACGTTACCCAGTCTATTTTCTGACTTGTCCTTAATCACTCATAAATTTAGAAAGAGAACTGAATTTTTTTTGTAAGCAAATTATCACTTCCACTAGAATATAGGTTTCAGCAAGAGGCTTGTTCATTTGTATACAATGTCTAGGAAAGCTCTTGTCCTAAACTAAGTATAAATATATAAATATATGTACACACACAACAATCCATCAGCACAACAAATATGAAATAAAATGTCCCAGAAGTAATACTGCCTTTCTAATCTATGAGGAATAAATCACATATATATTATATATACTAAATTATAGAAATACATGGGGAAAAAAAATCACATTTACTGATTTAGTATATCAGAATCTCTATAAACCTAAGAGGAATTTCCTTTAAAATGTGAAAGAAAGTAACTTTCGAAGAGCAAACTTTTGTCGTAAGGCCAAGTATTTAAATGTTATTATCATTCCTCAGTGTCTTCCTCTAAAATCACTTGAAATACAATAACTGAAGTCCATTGTGTCAAGAGAACTAGAACAAAAGCACATCATAAACAAAAAGACCTGCCTAATAAAAATCTCTAGAGAAAGAAAACCCTTCTCTCTGATACCAGACAGCAAGCACTGCAGCTGTTCGTGTGTACACACACCCCCACAGTGGTTTCATAATAAATAGCCTAAGAATCCAGAATTTCCCAAAATGTATCCTCACAGACAGTGATACATGACTGTCTATTCTACCACTGCCAAGTGAAAGCATCACTGACAGTATGAAGATGAGATTTGGACATGTTCCAATAAATTTTTATTTATACTACACTACTAAAATTTGAATTTCATAATTCATGTATCACAAAATACTTTAACTTTTTCAAAATATTTAAGATGTAAAAATCCGAAAGCTAGAACAATAGCTCACTGGGTAAGAGTGGGGGTTGCTCTTCTAGAGAACCTAGGTTTGATCCCCAGCACCAACACAGTGGCTCACAAGTGTCTGTGACTCCAATCCTAGAAGATCCTACACCCTCCCCTCACCTCCCAGATCAATGCATGCACAGGATGCACACACACACAAACACCCATAAACATAATAAAATACTTGTTTCTTTTTTGTTGTTTTTTTTTTTTTYCAAGACAAGGTTTCTCTGTATAACAGCCCTGGCTGTCCTGCAACTTGCTTTGTAGACCTGGCTGGCCTCCAAACTCACAGAGACCAGCCTGCCTCTGCCTCTGCCTCTGCCTCCCCTGGGAATAAAGGTCTGTGTCACCAGGCCAGGCCCCTTCTGTTTAAACTTTTAATATAAATATCACTTTTAGGTCATAGGCCATAAAACAAAACAGGGAGTGGACTACATTTAACCAAGTAAATAAAGGTTGCCAATCCTATTCTTAAATTATGCTCAAGAACAATTGCAGTTAACTAGTTTAATCTGTTAAATATTAGTTAATATATCCTATACTTATTCTAATCTACCAACAGAGGCAAGTTTTGAACAGCGTTACCTTTCAAAACTTAGATGATTCAACCCAAAAACCTAAGTAAAAACTTAAATCTACATAAAAACATAGCACAACACTTGAGAGTCTGTCAATATATTCAAGTAAATCTAGTTAAATGTGTAAAAAGTAAAACAAAAACAAAAACTACAGCCTTGGCCACGACTTGGGGGGGACTCCATTCCTTTAAATGATTTTCATRGGAAAACAGGGGTAGGTACATATTCAATCACAAATTACAGTAACAGATATCAAAGCCATGTTTTATGTGGTGGTCAAAGTATATAATCTACCTTTAATCTGCCAAAAAGTAATAATAAGCTTGACAAAAGCCTGACAATCAAATCTCATCAAAAGGCCCCAAAATATGAAATCAATCCAATTGGCCAAAGAATCCCAAGTCAAACCATTCTACTGCCAACCTTTCACTAGTGCAGTTATTTAGAAAGCTGATATGTCTCCTGTAAAATCATTACTTCTTGATCTTATTTCAGTAACTCACTGATAGTTGCCCAGGAATAACAAGTTGCTACACGAAACTCAACAATGTATTTACTATTTTAAAAATTATGAAAATCATTTCTCCTATAAAAATCCCAGAGAAGACTTCTCAGGCGTAACACAACTAAGGAATATGTTCCTCCAGAGATGGTAACCATGACTATGACCCCAGTACTCTAAATGCTGAGACAAGAAAATCTCAAATTCAAAGTCAGCCAGAGCAGCACAGTTAGAGCCTCAAAACAACCACCAAAAATGTACCTATAGCTGATACATATACTAGAACACAATAAAACTTTTCATTTATTTGGCTAGTGGGAAAGCTTTCCCAGCCCTACATCTGGTAAGGAAAAAAAGCCATAAATTTTGTTTACTTCTCTAATCAGCTTTAAATTGCTGGCTATCTTTTCTCAATTTTCTCCTTGGGGGAAAAAAATCCTGCATAAGCTACCCAAAACAAATATTAGTATCATAACTATAATATATACATACACATAAGCATCACCAATTGGAAATAAACTTACCTCAAACAACTGCAGCTTGTTCTTTGTGTGGCTTCAACAAAGTCCCAGCATCCTACTTTATCAGCTGTCTCCTCCTCACACAGGCCACTGGATGGAGCAGAATACTTCCTCCTAGAGTATGAGTTACAAACTCCTTAGTATATTTCTATTAAAGCTGAATTTAATCTTTAATTTTATTCATTCATTCATTCATTCATTTATATTTATTTTTTGGTTTTTCTTCAAGACAGAGTTTCTGTGTAGCCCTGGCTGTCCTGGACTCAGTTTGTAAACCAGGCTGGCATCGAACATAGAGATCCGAATGCCTCTGCCTCCGTCTTCCGACTGCTGGGATTAAATGCATATGCCATCGCCACCCAGCTAAATCTTTAATTTTTAAAAATTAATTTTTCTGTTTTTATCCCATACTCTTAATTAACTGGCATGCAAGTTGTTTTAAATATCAAAATA